>APFE030601152.1:140629-211573 GCA_000404065.3 Pinus taeda | reverse complement strand
GTATTTCTGTTCTAAATGGAATACTTCTATCCTAATTCTAATCTAATGTTATGCTATTGTATTCTAATAAACAGAAAAACATCAAAATTTTTGCTAACCTGGGGTGTGATCTTTCTTCTATGCGATCTAAAAAGATTTCAAACAATAACTGGTAATAAAGATCATTCAGCTATTATAAAGAAAAGAATTCAATAAGGATGAACTACTTCGTATAAGAAGTTAGACGAAACAGTTGTGAAAACTTATCGCAAAAATGAGCTATTCATACACTAAACATAAACAAATAGTTATCACCATACAAAAGTGCCAAATGATAACTCAGACAATCATGTTGTAATATATAAACAACTGAAAATTAAATATCACTTTGACGCATAAGCAGAAATGGTTAAGAGATAAAAGTACCATTTATAACTAGTCCTACTCATGAGCTTCAAGCGACAATTGATTTATTTCTCCTTGATTTAACATCCACTAAGAGTACAGAAGTGCAACATCAGTAGCAGATATCAAATGCAAATATCAAATAAACCTTGTTCCATTCATTCACCAAAACCTCCTCTGAGGGTGCAAAAGTGCATGTTCTGATGACAAGTTTTTGATAAATTTTTGGACCCTTCTCTAAATGCATGAGAAGGGTTTAAATACTACTGACTAATCCTAAAAATAAATTATTACAAAAATAAAGGATGTGGTTTAAATGACCGTCCTCTTTTCAGGAAAATAAAATGAAATTAAAACTAAAATTAAACTATTTTGTATTTGATCTCTGAAATCACATGTATGCAACATATGTTTAAGGAGAGTCGGGTGGCTAACTTCCGCTTTTAACTGGGCTGAGAAAACAGAATCCACAAGAGCTGGTGCCATTTTCTCGGTTGAATTTATGATGCACTTAACAGTCATCCATTGGCTATGTGGCTTCACCAAGTATGTCCAGTAACAATCCCAGTTTAACTTGCTTAGTCTTTGGATTACTTTGGCCTTTTCTTGAGCTCTCTATTTCCAATCTACCTCTAGCTGTTGTGCGTCCGGTAAGTATCCTGGAGTGGTCTCTGTGATCAAATTTGCTCTGTGTAAATTTTCATTTACACAATCAATAAGTCTGCTGGCCGCCGTGGCTGCTCCTTCTGCTGCCTGTTCTGCCCCTCTGGTTTGCTCGTCCCATTTGTTAAAGAGCATTTCCTTATGGTTTTCATTTATTCTTGGTGCACCTGCTCTTTTACCCTCGTCCGTGTCTTGCCAAGCCAAATATTCAGTCACCCGTTTATCAATTAGGTCATAGTCACTTCGCAAGTCTACCACTTGATTAGTGGCTTTATCACTGATTTCACAATAATGACTCCATTGTGATATCTTTTGGCCCAATGCTTCTTGATGCTGTAGTAATTGTTCGTTCAAGGAAATGGACTCCGTAATAAATTATGTAAGCTTAGGGTCGTCCTTGTGCATCTCTCTTAAATCCTATAACTGCTTTCCCTTCTCATCCAAACTTTTCTGATACCCTATCTGCATTTGTTGGAAGTCCTGTTGCAACTTTTCAAGCTGTTTCTGTGCTTCATTATTGGCGTGGGCTTGTTGCAATTGTTGTTGCAGTGCTAGTATCTAGTCTTCCCTTTCCTTTAGCAACTGTTGTACCTCAGATGCTTTGTCAATAGTAGCGGAGGCGTATGCTCCTGCGATCTGAGATAGTTTGGTGAGGTTTTCAGTAGGATTACTAGTGGGATCTTTCCACAGGACGTCTAATTGTTCTGTGTTTTGAGAGAGCGTGCTTTCCAATTTCCTTTTCTTCCTTTGTTTTCTTACTACTGCTTTACGCTGTGGGCTATAAAATATATCTAGAGGAGGGATTTTTTCTACTTTTAGTACAAGCTCAGAGGATGGAGTAATAGGAATATGCTCCATATCTGAGACTTTGCTAACTATTCTTGTGACTACTTCTTTTACTATCTGTACATCGCTGACATTTGTCTTCATGGTTTGTCCTTCAAGATTGATCAAGTCGTTGAAGGTTTCCCATTCTTTGTCTAATTCGGCTATGACTGGTGGTTCTTGGATGACGAGAGGGGGAGGATCTCTTTGCGGGGAGGGAATAACCTGCTGATGTAGAAGTTCTTTTGACTGGGCAGTATCCTTAACTGACCCTTTGTTCTTATCTATTTCATTTCCGGATCTTTTAGAGTGTTCAGACATTTCTTTTTCGGATTTGGACTTAGATCTGTTGGTACTTGAACTTCCACTAAGGCTAACACTTCGAGTTGGTTCTCTTGAGGTTTTTAGGCATAGTTTCTCTAAAGGAATACTAGCTAGCCTTCTTTCCCTGTATGTTTTGAACCTTTGAAATTCTTCTGGGGATAGTTGCAATTGGGCTGTGTGCAAAATTTCTTCCAATGTGTTTTTCTGTTGGAATATATCATCAAATAAATCTTTTTCTCCAGAGAACACCTTTATCTTGACTGTTGTTATAGAATTGTGAGCGACCTCATAAGGTTCAAATGGCCTTGCTGTGAATTTGAATAGCTGTAAGCACGTGATATTCTTTACTTCTGCAAAGGCGTGGCCTACATCGAATAGCGAGAAGGCCCCACAGGCTACAGGAAACTGTGGCCATATAGCCTTCTTTTTGTCTTTTAATTCTTTAGTTAGGCCACCTTCCCCACAGGTTTGATAGGCGATCTCTCGGGCTAAGATTTTATCATGGATATATAAAGGTAGGACATGAGGGGGTACAGAACTTCCAAACACCTTGACATAAGTAAACAATTCTTCCCCGAACCATCTTGCGACAATGAGGATGTCTACTTCTGCTTCAGGCGAGCATCTCGGAGGGTCTTTATCGTACAAAATTCTATACAATGGCAACATAATTCCATGACAAATTTGGTAGAAGTATGGAGTGAACTGAGAGTCCCATAACTCTTTGTGATAGACATGGATGGGTAAAGGGTCTTGTGTCGTCCACTTCCAACCCATAACAGGAAACTTAGAAACATAACATATTGCGTCCATTATATAAGCGGAAAGGTAAAAAGGAGGATAGATTCTCTGAGCCACAGCTCTTTTGGACCGGTAACTGACAATGGCTGTGACCAGGTTATCAGACAAAATTTTGGCCCAATCTACAATGATGGCATTTGTGGCAGCATCTAATAATGGTAGCCACTCGGATGAGAATTTGTTAATATCTGGCATTCCAAATATTCTACAGAGCATGGCAGCAGCAAAGCAGTATGGAGAGGTAAGGGAACGAGTACTGTACATACTGTGTTTATCTTTCTTCAGCGACTCGTCTCTCCTAGACCAGTCTTTGGTAGCTTCTGCCAGGTCCAGATTTTCTTTTACAAATTTCTCTGTAAACTGTCTATTGTAGATTGCCTGTGGCTCTAGTAGATGATACATGAGCTTTAAATCCTGCGCAGCGAATGAACCAATGAGTCCTTGACCATGGACTTTGAACTGTCTATTTTTTATTTCTGCGGTATCCAATATCCATTTGACCATATCCGTGTATGGGAGGATTCTTGGCCTCGCTCCTATCCGATGTAAAAATGAGCAAGCTAGCTCTGCGAGGGATGCTTCAGAAGAACTTTGTGAGCCTGCAACAGCGGTAACCTCCATTACTTTGGGATTCTCCTCTTCGAGCATATTATACATGCCTTCCCACGTAGCTATTCCCGTGTCTCTGTTGCAAGCCGTGTCTGTATACAAAGGCACCATTTTCTCTTCTTTGGAGCTCAGGGCTTTGTTTTTCTTTCCCATTTCAGCCTGCATATTGTTTTGTATTGTCCTCTGCTCTCCATGCCTGCAATTCACAAGTGAGGTGAAAATGAATGACAAGGAAGTGTGATGGGAAAGTTTTAAATGTCGTAGACATACCAAATATACCACCTTACATGAAATGTTATTTGAAGAGCACACACCCATATTCTATTAATAACTGAAAGCTAACTCCTTTATTAGCATTTAAAGCGCATAACCATGAGTCAGCTTATGGAAACTACTTTTCTTGAATAATGAGCCCAAAAGATTTGTGATGGAGAAATTTTGCGATTTTCTATCGCAACATCGCAGATCGCAAAATCGCAAAGATCGCAAAATCGCAAATCGCAAAGATCACAAAATCGCAAAATCGCAGATCGCAAAATTGCAACATCGCAACATCGCAACATCGCTCTGATATGATGTCGCAACGCCGCTTATCACGAAATCGTGATATCGCAATGTCGCAATATCGCAGATCGCAGGAATGTTATGTATGACAAATTTTGTTAACCTGTTCCTTGCAAGATGCGATCTTGCAATCGACGCCATCGCAGATCGGCAGATTTTTGAAGTGTTTTAAGTAAGTTATGCTGAATGCGATGCGATATTTGGTCATTATCGTTATCTCACGAATATTGGGGTTGTGTTTGTGAGGTGGCATCCCGCTATTTTCTTGCGATGTGATTTCCCTTGATAAGATAATTTTTAGCTTATCGTAAACTTAGATTCTAAGAGTTTCCAAGGGGGCTTCCTAAGCTTATGATTGTAACTTTATTTTCGAAAAAGAAATGTAAACGCTACTTTGGTTTCTTTGGATTTTATAACTAAGGGTCCCCACTTATTTAGTATTAGCAATAATATTTCATAAGGAGGGGGGTTGTTAGTGGCCACAACACAGTAACACAAAGAAATAGGGATGCATCTCACCTACAACACACGGGAGGTGTGATGCATCCAAGTTTCCAATGAGAGATAGTGCGATGGTCCGGGGACGCGACTGAGCTTGGTTTTCACTCACAGTTTGTAGCTAAGTTCAGGGATTTAGGTTGAGATAATGATAAATAGTAAACACAAAGTACAGGGGCTGATCTAATGAGGTTATTTGAGCTACCACCAAGGCACTTAGGATGTTTGCAAGTCAGTTGTTCAGTTCATAAACAAACCTGGAGATTGACTGAAGCAACGTAGATCTACTTTGCACTTGCATAGCAAATGCAGTTCGAAGGCTAGCTAGCTTAAATTCAGGCTCCGTCTATAGTTTATAAAGCAAACAAAATAGAAACAAACAAACAAACTATTCGCTCCCCAGTGGAGTCGTCATTTTGTTATCGGGAAAACTAGTGTCCATTCAGAGCTGCTAGTCCTACTGAGATGAGTAGCTATCTTAGAAACAAACAAACCAAAGTTACTTGTGTCTTCCTTTATGAGAGATAGATGAGAGAGGAGCAGAGAGTACAAACCTCAGTCTTTCACTAGTCTCCTTGCTTGTTTCCTCCCTCATTTGACAGAACTTGTGCCACTCTTTTCTCACTTGTCCTGCTTCAAATAACACTTGTAGAGTCAAAGTAGCATAATACCATCAAAGCATAGAGATCTATGACCATAAACAATATAGGATCAGATGTATATTGACCATACAAATGCATACACCAATAAAAGATTCATAAATATACAAGTATATGGAGGAAAACTCAAATAGCTTTATTGATAGAAGTAGTAGAAGAGAGGATTACAACCAAGCTGTCTGATCCAGAGCCATCCTCCCAGCATGAAAGCCCTCTTCAACTCATGAAAATCTAGATCACCCACCCATACAATGTTGCACAGAGAAACCAACAACACTTCCTTACAAAATAAAAAATTCCAGCCTCTAGATCTCTAAGATGAGGTATCCATATATAGATATTTGCAGGTGGGTGAGTCAGCTTCTAGGATTTTGATTAGTGTCATTTCTCTGATAGTTCTTGGTTCCACTTGGAGATTTCATGATCTCTTACTCATCCCTGGGTGAATTCAGAGAGGCAAGTGTCAAATGAGTAGTTTCTAGAAGATTCTTTGGGTTTCCACCTAGCAAACTACCTCTGCCATTTGTCTACTCTCGCTCATCGCACCCTACATAAGGGCTCTTCAGTATGCATCACACCTTTTACAAGTGACAGGTGAGATGCATCGCACCCTCAACATGGAGCCAGTCTGTATGGTCCAGTTTTGACCAGTTCTGAGCAGTTTTTCAGGGAGAACTTATGGGAAATGATGTAATTAGTTGACCTTGTTCCTTTAGGGTATGAAACAACACTTTTAGGGTCTTAGAAGCCCTTGGTTTATGGACATATGTGATTGGGGTTGCATTGTCCAAATATGTCTATAAAAAGGTGTACTTGAATTCTCTGGTAAACTTGGATCAGTCTCCAGTGATTTGAGACTTTCTCCGGATGAGTACCACAGCTGATTCTTTTCACAGAGTTAATGGTTATTTTTGAGTCCGCTTCTATAATGACATTTGAGCTATAGTTCTGAATCAGAAACTCTATACATTGCTCCAGAGCCATTAATTCAACCATATTGTTGGTAGCTTTACCTAAATGATTGTGGAAGTTAAAGATAATACAACCCTCTTCATCTCTTAAAACTCCTCCAAGACCAGCTATTCCCGGGTTGCCTTTTGAGGCACCATCAATGTTGAATTTCAGATAGCTTTTCGATGGAGATTGTCAGAAATCCTTCTCTGTATCCATAGCTATATCCTTTCTTTTTAGTCCTTGGGAAATAATCCCCTGCATTCCCAGAATCCTAAGAGTTCTAAGCTCAGTCTCTGAGGGAGGATTCTTGGGTATACTACGAATTGTGGTGCTGACTATCTCCCTGATTTGTTTCAAGATTAAATCATATAGTCGTTGAGGGTTATACTTTTCATTTTTTAAAATTATTTTATTCCTTTCTTTCCACACATTCCAGATGATGAAGCTTGGCGTGAAGGCCCGGGCCAAATTAAGGAATTCATTCTCCGAAAAGTTCCTTCTCCACTTGATTAGGGTATTCGTGATACTTCCTTTGTTCCTATCTGTATTTTGGAAAATGGTGGAGAAAAAATCCGACAGCCAGGTGGTGAAAGAGCAACTGTTGAGAATGTGCTCCATTGTCTCCTCTTGCTTTTCACAAAGTTGGCATCTAGAAGGCCCCAAAACACCCCTTTTTCTAATGTTGTCCCAAGTCAAGATTTTCTTATGATGAACCAACCACATGAAAAGCTTGATCTTCATCCAACTTTGGTTTTTCCAGAGGTGCTGCCAAGTCTTTTCTGGAACATTGGAATCAAGCCCAAGGAGAATGCCTTTAGCTTCATTTATATTAAAGGTGCCTTTTTTGTTGTTGCCCCATCTCAATTGATCCTGCCCCTCTGTGACCAAGATCATGCTTTGTTTTAGTAAGCTTCTCAGTGCATATGCTCTTATATTTATGGGGTTGTCCTCTCTGCAGTCAATGTTTCTCCAGCTTCTCCACTTTCTCGAGATTTGAGAAAGATCCCAGAAATCCTTTACTTTTATTAACCCTTGGGAATCTGTTTCATGCTTGGGGCTTAAAAAATCCTCTTTTAACAACGTAGGTTCTTTTTTCCATTTGCCCTCCCAAAATAGTGCTAGATCTCCTGCTCTGATTTTCCAGAAACTCTTTTTGTGTACTAGGCTTCTATTATCCCAAGCTATGTTCCAGATGTAAGAGCCCTTTATGTTTCGAGTCATTCTTATGAGATATTTAGTGTGCCAAGAGCTGGCATATTTTTCTTTCCAGATCCTTGCCCAATGGGTGTTTGGCTCTTGAAACCATCGCCACCAAAGCTTGGCTCCTAGCACTTTACTAAGAATCTCCTAGTCATCTAAGCCTAGACCCCCATGGCTCTTGGGTTTACAGATTTTATCCCAGGAAACTAGGGCCCATTTCTTCCTTGTTTCCTCCTTACCCCACAAGAAATATCTTTGAATATTCTTGAATTTCTCTAAGACACCTTTGGGAGCGGGGAGGGCTGATAACATGAAAACAATGATAGATTGCAGAACAACCTTTATCAATACCAACCTGCTAGCCAGGTTCAAGGCTCTGATGGTCCATTTTTTGACTTTATCCCACAATGTATTTAGCACTGGTTCCCAGATACATTTGAGCATTGGTTTGGCCATGAGAGGGACTCCCAAATACTTTGAGGGGAGGGAATCCCTTTGGAAGCCAAGAATTCTTGAGATATTTCTCTGAATAGCAATGTTAGTATTTAAGAAGAAAATTTTTTACTTAGAAAGATTGACTTCCATACCTGTTGCCATGGCGAATTCATTAAGGATTAGATTGTACGTTGAAGCTTCTTTGACTGTGGGGATTCCTTGCAGCAGGGTATCATCTAAGAATTGTTGGTGTGCCAGTGCCTAACCATTCTCAGTTAATTGAAGACCCTTGATTTTTCCCATGGCATTGGCATGCTTAATGGACCGACCTAGTCCTTCCATCATGAGGATAAAGAGAAAGGGAGAGAGCGGGTCTCCTTACCTGAGGCCTCTAGAAGGAATGAATATTTCTGAGGGAAAGCCATTAACCAAAATTGAGAAGCTGGAAGAAGTCACCAGATCCATTACCCATCTGACCCAATTGTGATCGAACCCAAAGGCAGTGAGCACCTTCTTGATGTAGATCCAATTGACCTTGTCATAAGCTTTGGCAATATCCAATTACATGATCATCCCTGCCTACCTTTTTTTAGTAAGCGAATGAACCACCTCATGGGCTTGAATAATGTTGTTTAAAATTTGTCTGCCCTCCACATAACCTGATTGTTCCTCAGATACTAATGAAGGAAGGAGAGGTTTGAGTCTATTAGCCACAACCTTGGATATTATCTTGTATACCACATTACATAAAGCTATGGGTCTGTACTTGTTTGCTATTTGAGCTGAGTCCTGTTAGGGAATCAGGGAGATAAAGCAGGTATTGAGGGCTTTCAGGATAGATTTACTACCTCTGGAATCCTCTACAACATTCAAAATATCTTGTTTGACTATATCCCAACAAACTTTGAAGAAGTCCACGTTAAAACCATCCGGGCCTAGTTCTTTTCCATTCTGCATGTCTTTGAGGACCTCGCTAACCTCCTCTTCAGTTACTGGTCTATTTAGGTTAATATTGTCCTCTCTAGACACCAACTTAGGGATATGCCTAGTGATTTCCTTTATGGGTTGTTCCCTATTTGGGTTGTTTTCCCGGGTGATGTTTCGAAAATGTTGCACAAGCACTGCTTCAATATCCTTATGTGTGATCTGAAACTCCCCATTCTCATCCCTTATCGCCGAGATTCTGTTGAATTCTCTGTTAGACATAGTGGATTTGTGGAAAAATCTTGTATTACGCTCTCCTTCTTTGAGCCATTGAACTCTAGACTTTTGCCTCCAAAATATTTCCTCTTGTTTGAGTAGGTTCTTCCATTCATGATGATGTTTATCAACCTGATCACTTTTGTCTTTGTCAAAGCCATCATTGATCAGTGCCTGATTGAGACCATAAATTTTAATTTCCACTAATTTTTTGTCCACAAAAATGTTACCGAAATCCTTCTTATTCCATTCTTTGAGTCTAAACTTAATGTGCTTTAGTATTTTATGAAGGAGGTAAATTTTTGATCCCTGGAATTGCAAGTCTTCAGACCACCATTTTCTAATGTTACTAATGAAATCCGGGTGGAGAGCCAGATATTCTCGAATCTGAAGGGTCTATTGCTGGGGGAATCCAAACCCTTGATTTCCAATTGAATTTGGCCAGTGATCTAAGCCTCCAAAGGGAATAACTCTTGTTGTTATTTCTTTATCTATAAGCATAAGCTCCTCTGATATCATAAACCTGTCTAACTTAGAGGCTACCTGTGCTTCCCCTCCTCTCTTGTTGTTCCAAGTAAAAAGGTCGTTGCTCGATTCTGAATCAACCAATTTCATATTATCTGTGAACGATTGGAATGCTATTGAGTCTTTGTTTAGTGCTCTGGTACCTCCTTTCTTTTTCGAAAGAGACTTGATCATATTAAAATCCCCTCCCATGATCCAAGGAATACTAGTCTGTCTGTTCCTGAGATCAATGAGGGATTCTAACATTTTGAGTTTATCATCTATTCTTTGAGGACCATATACATTAGTGACCAGGAAGGTTTCTGAAACCCCCACTAGTTGAATGACTATTAATAAGTAATTTCTAGATGCCTCTACATCTATCACGTTGATTTTTTAGGGGTTCCAAAGAGTGAGAATGCCCCCAGCTGTGTTCTCTGCTTTAACTTCTAGAAACTCAAATCTATTGAGCCATTTTTTATGGATTAGTTTTATTTTCTGAATGGAACATTTTGTTTCCTTGATGAAGATCATATCCGGCATATCTTGTTTCATTCTATGACTAAGCATTCGTTGCTTTCTTTTACTACCTAGACCTCTTATATTCCAAGATGTAAACTTCATAGTTAAATATTTGTGAAGGAATAACTGATTAGGTCTTTCATCTTACCCGAATCTATCATTAGCCTTCCACACTCCATCAAGAGCTCCTTCTACTTTTTTCTAGCCCTCTTCTTTCCTGCATTTCTAGTAGCTAATCCTAGAGTTGATTTCATTGTTTTCACACCTCTGCACTCCTGCTTGTCGATGGTTTTTCCCTTATCTGAACCCCTTTCCTGAGTTTTTCATAAAAACAACTGTTGAATTCTGTTACATTCTTCTTGACGTAATGAATCTATCCCCACCATGGCTCCTTGCATCAAGAAACCTTCCAGATCTAGGTGTTCTTTATCTAGAATTTCCTGAAGTTCATGATCCTCCAGATCTGTTTCACTCTGGGTCATTTCTTGATCCATTTCTAGTTCTGTTTCATTCATCATGGTTTCTTTCTTATTATCAGTATTTTGTGTTGGGTTATAGTTTTCCCCCTTCTCCTTTTCATTAGGACCTTCCTCCATAGATTGGTCTTCATTTGGCATTTCCTCAATCTCTTCCAGTGCTTGGAACTTATTCTGACTGACCTTTTGCCCCTCATTATGTTGTTGCTTTGGTCCTTTTTTACCTCCTTTTCCTCTGCTTGCCACTTCTTGAAAGCTTTTGGTATCCTTCATTGTATTCGGTTTGCTTTTGTTGCCTGCTTTACTGAGAGGGCAGTCTCTAATCAAGTGTTCATGTTCGTGCCATTTACGGCATCTGAATGGAATATGCTCATAGTCCACTGTTTACACCCATTCCTCATCAAAAACTTCAAGGATAACTTCTTTCGGAAGAGCTCCTGATAGATCCATTTCCACATAAATCCTTGCATAGGAAGTATATTTACCCCTTCTAGTGGCTTCCAAAGCTTTGACAAAACCACCTAGTTTGTTGCATGGCAGCAAGCGATTCATTTTTCTAGTAATCCAGAGGTAGAGAATAGAGCCTTACCTAGACAGGTACTGAAGTGAAAGTCTCCCTCTCTGGAACAAAGTTCATCATCCAAGGTCGCATATAGAGGCCAGCTGCTACATAAAAGTAGGGTCCTCCTTCGAATATTTTGTCTTTGTCTTCGATGTTTGTAAACACCACGGTGAAAAATCCCTTTGACCCAAGATGGGGATCAATGCTTCCTTTGGGTTTCCAGTGATACTTGATCCATGTCTGTAGAGCCTTTTCAGTGGGCCATAGTCCCATGAATTTACATATTATGGCGTAAGTCCCCATATGTTCCCTGTGCCCCTGCAGTGCAGGATCATTTAACACTACTCTAGGAGTGATTTATGTTTTGGGTCTGCAAGGTCCCTTTTGTTTTTTGTTCCTTGCTCCCTGGTTTTTGTCTTCTTCCTTCTTGTCCTTTATGCTGCTATTTTCCTTGGACTTAACCCCATCTGTCTCCTTTTCATTATTTCTATTTTCTTCCTCCCCAGATCCTCTAACATTACCTAGAGGTGATTTGCCTCTACTGGACACAGCGTCTTTATAGGAGGGAGTGGAGCTCCCTCCTCTGCGACCCTCCATTAGGGTCAGACTCTGAAACTCTCAGAAACCCTGCGTGACTTCCGCCCTCCATTCCATCTGCGGACCTTTAGGTGCTCGACCATAAGGGAGAGGGAGAGGAGGCAGAGGTTTTGATCAGTAATGAAGGTTAGGAAGTGTGGAAATAGATCATCGGGGGTTAGACCAATTGTATTGGACAACATTGTGTTAGACCATTTGTTCGTGGACAAGTAGCAGCACGAGACCATGTTCAGCTTTGACGGGTATGTTTCGGTAACAACTTCGACCGTCTGCTCCCGATCGAGAAAAAATTCGGATTGGTAAACATTTACAAGTTGGTTAACATCAATAAAAATAAAATATAAAAAAATTAATTAGCTACAATTGTAATTTTGTTTTTATTAATAAAATTACTATTAAGCAAAGTATTTCTGTAGAAATCACATAAGAGAAATTTTAGATAAAAGAAAATCATCATAATAATATATTTTATATATATATATATTATATATATATATATATATATAATATAAGTAGCAAATCAAGATCCATTTTAGCAAATTAAGATCCATTTTACCTTATAAATTAGAATAATGATTTTGTAAGCAAATTTAAATTTAAACAATAAGCACATAAAAATTTGAATACCTACAATAAACTTCCAATATCACTTTGTCATAGATATTATTAACTTGTAAATAGGCTTTGTTACAATACCATGGCTCGGTAACATAACACTTACAATATATCCATTTTTAATCATGGATATTATTAATCATACCATACCATGGACCAGTACGATGGATCATCATTTTGACTCAATGAAATCTCAAAAAGAATAAAAATAAAATAAAATAAATCAGCCTAGATCCAGGTTAACTTCGTATCTATCAAGCTCCAAGAGGGTTGAAATCTCTTGAGGTGCAATACCAAATTAAGAAGGATCTAGGCTAGTTTATAATCCAAAAGTGAGATAAAAAAATAAAATTAATAATTAACCCACCATAGATCCATCTTAACTTGGGACTATCAAGCTCCGAGAGGGACCAAATCTCTTGAGGTGTAATCGTAAGTTAAGATGGATCTAGGCTAGTTTATAATCCGAGGTGAAATAAAGTAGAGTTTGTACACCTCTATAGACTCTAACAATAAAACTACATCTTTATCTTATAAACAAAAAAAATCTCATACTACAATTTAGTATTTCACTTGAGATTATAACCATTATTAACATAACCAAATTAATGAATAATATATAATTATTATTAAAAATATAAGTAATATATTATTATTAATAATATTAATAACATAATATAAAACTTGTCCTGACGATGAACCACACTAGTTGGTTCGAAACGCGTCGACAAAGGTCATTTTTATGTGATTCACGCAGAAGCTATTCTTATAAATTCTCAGCATTTCTAATTTAAATAACGAGCATTAGGTTTCCGCTCAGTATGACTTGGGAAATGTTCCAGTGATAGATTTTTCTAATTAAGATGGAAATAGAATGGCAAAGGTTTCACTATAAGATGGTTAAAAAATTACCTTATGTGATTTTTATCGAAAGGTTTTGCTTTGTAGAAAAGTCATCTTTTATTTTACAATCAAAGTAATACTTACAATATAACAAGATTTTTAACTATGGATACTCAGCCCACTTTACCATGGATATTATTAACCATAACATGCCATGCCTCATCAATACCACATGCTCAAAAACCATCTCTCATTTCACAATCAAAATATTTTATATTTTTTTTTAATTTTATTTTATTGAAAATAAAATAAATAATTAAACGAGTCTAGATCCATCTTAACTTCAGATCTATCAAGCTCCAAGAGGGATCAAATATCCCGAGGTGCAACCCTGAGTTAAGATGGATCTAGGCTAGTTTATAATCCAAAAATGAGATAAAAAAATTAAATTAATAATTAAACAAGCGTAGATCCATCTTAACTTCTGGTCTATCAAGCTCCAAAAGGGATCAAATCTCTTGAGGTGCAATCCTGAGTTAAGATGGATCTAGGCTAGTTTACTATCAAAAGGTGAAATAGAGTAGAGTTTGTACACCTCTATAGACTTTAACAATGAAGTAGAGTAGAGTTTGTACACCTCTATAAACTTTAACAATGAAATTATACATCCCTACATCTTTATCTTATAAACAAAAAAAAATCTCATACAACAATTTAGTATTTCATTGAGATTATAATCATTATTAACATAACTAAATTAATAAATAATATATAATATTATTAAAAAATTATAAATATATTATTATTATTATTTTAACCTAATATAAAACATTGTCAACATTTCTAATTAAATAATTAAAATATATCATATAATCCTTTGATAAATACCAAATATATATAATAATTATATAAAAATTATAATAATATATTATTATTATTATTATTATTATATTTATTATTACATAATATGAACATTCTCAGCGTTTCTAATTTAAATAATTAAAATATATCATATCATCCTTTGATAAATACCAAAATAAGATTAGCATAAATCAAAATTGGAGTGAAGAATATATTTATTTCTTAATTGACAGATGCAAAAGTAAAATATCAAAACTGTGCAACCATGATAACCATGCCAACACTTGCGTTCAAGTTCAAACTTCAAACCTTCGTGATGTTACAGTTTTATTTTTGAGCTGTAAAGTCATTTAGATTTTTATTTTTAGCGTTTCAAGTCATTTGTTGAGACGTTTTACAACTATTTGTAGATTAAATAATCATTCATAATCCTTTAACGCTATGTTTGTCTGTTTGCAGGCGGAGGCGGTCGCTCTATTTTCCTGAATCATAGCATCAAACGAGCATGCCTTGGGAAATTCCATGGGACCTTCCCGCACGCTCCAATAATTCCACTGGATAATGCCTTCACCACTAACTATAAATGTAAATCACAACGAAGCATTACAGAAATTTCCAAAAATGAGCTTCTACCTTCTCTAGCCATGACTGCCCCCAGTTATTTAACAAATGAATTCCTTCAAGTGAAATATTTTTTCAATTTTTTTGAAAAATTTGGTGTGGTTATCTGGCCGTCATATGAACAGCATAGAAGGGCAGATCTGAAATGTAGATTAGGTTTTCTAGATTACCTTGACAGCGTCGAGGGGATACGACGTTATTCTTATCTCAACAAATGGATTTGAGAAATATTTTAAAATTTTAAAGACATCACCTCAGGAACAAAGGTAAGCAATTAAATTCATTATCGTTTACAAGAATTCAAAATATAATTAAATTAAATTCTAACGCAGTAATAGAATGTTAAACCAATTTGAGTATATGAATATTTCATGCCATATCATAGTTGTTGAAATTTCAAAAGGTTCCAATGAAGATTTTGAGGTTAAATCGAAGCGATAAGGTAGAATTGGAATTTGAAAACAGGAAGTTGCCGACTCTTGTTGGTGCGACCGTTCGTTTTATATTCTCCATCGCTCACAACCTCTGGCCACTTGGTGGGTCTCCGGGCCATGAAGTAACCTCTGGCCACTTGGTGGGTCTCCGGGCCATGATACTTCATTCGCAATTCCTTCAAGTGGGTCGACAGTCGATGGCAGAAGAAGATATTTTGTTGTTTTGAGAAAAGGCCAAGTGAATGACAAGGAGGATTGCAAGTTGTCATACCCATAGGCTCATTCCATCCTATTAATACATGGCTCAGAGTAGTACCAGTACCAAGGTGTTTGCTGAAGCTTCCCTGCAGCCTGACTTGCTCTGTCTAAATTTGTGGCAACAAGCTGTAATGATGACTACTACCGTTTCAAAAAAAGGGGTTAGTGGTATATGGTATCACTAATTTCTGATTTGGATTAGAATCTCTTGCAGAGATTTTGATTGATATGTGGGCATCTGTTGCAGCCAATACGCTGAGCACAAGCACTGGGGCTTGCCATTATTTTTGCTGCGGCTATGAAGTCGTGTCTTGGGTTCTTCTGCTTCACCCAGTCCCACGTCTAACATTTTTGAAGGCTCAGTATTACAGATACAGGAGATTGAGGTGAAGTCAGACGTTGTCTTCTGGAGTTATAATAAAAGGTCACATGGAGAAAAGGGCGGCGAAGTTGTCAGGGAGCAGGCCGAATCCAAGAAATGGATCAGTGCCTACACATGGCCACATGAGCAGCTCTGCAACAGCTCGAAGACCACTACCTGGAAATTCCAATCTCGAAAATGAAAAAAGCTTCCGTAGGTCCCCCACCTACCATGAGCGCTCTTCACAAACCCAAAAGACTTGGGACTGGGACGCATCATCGAAATTGAAGAACAATACGAGTGTGACAATGAGAAGGCCAAAGACACAGCCTGAACTTCTCAATCGGGATCAGTGGAAACGCACGGCTTGGACGAATAACCGAGTGAATGATGAGGCATTAGGCGCTAATAAGTTGCTGGTGAACGTGACAGTTGCAAGGAGCCTTGGTCCCCTGCGTGAATTACTCTCCAAAGATGCCACGGTGGAGGATGCGATTAAAGCCACCCTTGTTCTCTATGCCAAGGAAGGACGTAAGCCAATTCTCAGCAATACTTCCGCTTCCTTTGGACTCCATTATTCACAATTCTGCATCAACTGTAAGTACCATAATTTGTTTTAGTCCTGCAAAACTACGTTGAATTTTAGATACAGCTGGAATCTAGGTTGTCGTGTTTGATATGCGAACCGTTGTTAATGGGCCGTCAGTTTTGTTGGCAGGTTTAAATCCAGGTGATAAGGTCAAGGATTTGGGTTCCCGCACATTCTTCCTCTGTTCAAAGGAGGCAGCGAATAAGAGCGTCCATGGCGGAGATACCGCAGCTACAGCCCGTTCATCGATATCTTCATGTGGAAGAGAGATTCAGAGCATCTCCCGAATTACAGAGCCGTGGTACAACAAGCTTATGGGTTGTCTTCTGTCATCGCCTTAATAATGGCGTGTAATATATGGATAGGGCTTTGGTTGGAAAAGTTTCGATGTAGCATATTCAAAACAAAATGTAAGTAGCATTTTCGTGGTGAAGTTTGATGCACGCTACTTGAATGTCGCTATGAAAGTAGTAGTACATATCTATCAGGTTGATTATTTCCTAGGTTTATAGACATGTTGGCCTTTAACAATTTTAATTTAATTATGTTGATACATGTTAGTTGTGGAATTGACTCCCAAGAATTTTAATCTAATTATCAATATATATCTTCGAGCTCCAATGTTTCCTCGAAGGATAAAACTTTTTCCTATATTAAAAAATAAAAAAGTAAATATGGCAGAAAAAGTAATAATTTATCCAATGGTCAAATATTTTAGATGAAATTATATAAATAATTTTTTTAATCAAAAATTTATGATACCCAGCATCAAGAAGCATACTTATTATCAAGGACAAAAATATATGGAAAAAACTATAAAATCTACTAGTATGATTCATAAGATATAGAAAAAACTATAAAGTCAACGAGTTTGATTTATACAATAAGATAAAGGTCCAATTGTTAACAACAAAAAATAAATCAAAAGATATATAATCACAAAAAATGCCATGATGAAGTGTTCATATTTGAATATGTAGAGGCTTGAGGTCTGATGGAAGTTTGATCATGCAATATCTAGACATGGAACCTGCCATGAATTTCTCAAAGTAGATAAAGACCTCCACCCCCCATAATCCTTTCTTCGAGAGAAAATCACCTTAACACTCCTCTCCCTATGGATATGCTCATAAGACAATTCATGGAAAAATTGGATCAGCATCCGAGTTTTGGCCATCCAATGAAGAATTTGTAGTACCTAAAGGTTTCCCTTACACTTCAACCATTCAATAACACCTTTTGAGTTCTTGAAGATCTGTAGAGAGGGCAGTTTCAAAGAGGCAACAATGAACAAAAATGCCCACACCATTATAACTTCAACCTACGTATTAGTGCTTGTACCAACGTTTAACCAATAGTGGACACTTAAATCTCCAAGCATCATAATTAGCCACCACACCCACAAGTGTCCTATTGTTGGGCCCCATCAAAATAGCCTTTGAGCTCATTCAAGGGGAGTGCCATAGTTGGGATGAAGCAACATTTGGAAATAAATAGTGGTCTCCAAATCCAACTGCCTAAGGGAGGGTCCATGAACTGTGGTCTCTCGAAAATCCTTTTGTTCCCCGATGAATGAAGATCGAAAGAAAATTTGATGCACAGTACAAGAAACATTTTAGTTTTTTCAAGATGTGCCAATCCCAAATATTCTTCTTCCACCATCTAACACCCAAGTTTTCAACATGTTCATTTATCAGTTGATATGCCGACATCGCATTTACATGTCATGTGGAAATATTACCACACCATACCATTTGATCCGCTCTATCTTTAGGAAAAATCCCATTGCAAGTGTAATATTCCCTTTCCTTGATAGAATGAAAATGGACAAAATTTTCCCATGGTATCTTCTCATGGTATTTTCCTTCATTTTTCAAGGGAAAATAATAAAATAAGGTTTCTAGAGAGTCCATCAAGCCTATAAAAGGGGATAGGAGCTAGGCATTTGGATCACCTAGGTTGTCTATCTATTTTTGTCTTTTTGCTAAGAACTCAACTTGGTTAGTTCTAGTTTGATCCTGGCACGAAAAACCGGTGAAGACTTTTGTTTGGTGGATCCATTCAGGATCCACAAGTGCGCTTCAATGTTCAGTTAGTCGAGCTTGTTGATGAACAATCTTGCATGCCATTGCCAAGGGTTTCTATGTTAATAATTATGGCATGTATTATTTGCAGTTATTAACTAAATAAAGTGGTTGTATTTTTAGATCCCTTCATGTTCTTGTTCCTATTGAAAGTCTAATTTTAATTAAAACACTAAACTGTGCTTTATTTGTTAATAAATTTAAGGTTTGGGATCTTACAGTAGTATCAGATTTATGCATCATGCCAACCTAAGGGATTCTTGATAGCAAATCAAAATTTTTATTTGTAAGGCTGAAAATTTCTTGTCTTAACTTCAGTGTGAATTCTTTCACCTTAGTCGGCATTGTCCCTCTTCGGTGGTATTCACTATCAACCTAGTTCGTCAATTTGGTTCGTAAAAATGGTTAAATTTCGGGCTAAGATTGAACCTATACATAACTAGAAAGGGTTTAATTGTTAGAATTAATGGAGAAAGTTAGTATTTTCCTAGATTTGGTTGTTTGTTGTTGTAGGATAGGATTGAGACCCTCTGATTAGGTTTAAGATCCTATTATTGAGGGAGTGGTTCAAACCATCCTGTTTATGTGCTATTTTTTATGTCACTTAATTTTGTGTGAATGGGGTTAGAGCGTTCTGCCAGAGGTAGTCTCCAGGTGCAATCTCTCACTTGAGAGCTGCCCAGTTTGGTCAATAAATTTGATTCTTTTTTTCTCATGATATCAGAGCTCCAAGGGTGGATTGCCTGAGTTGTTTGGGTGGCAGAAATATCATAGAGAGTTTGGATCTCTAAGGTGATGATTTGTGGATCATATTTGTGCTTCTGTGTAGTATTGTTAACCAACAATCCCTCAGTTTGATGGATTAACGTTATGTTGATAATATTTGCTAACTGTTTTTTATGATATTTGTTGGTATGTTGGTGAGAGGCATCGATCCCACTGCTTGAATACTTTTTTACTCCACTGTGTCAAGAACCTAGTCGTGAAGCTTGTGTGAAAGAGGCACAGAGCACAATTTGGGAAGTGGTATGCCTAGTTTTGGAGGTCAAGCCTGGGCAATGGTGTTGAACTTGAAGTCATTGGGATCTGTGATAAACATCACATGTTTGGCTATGTGAATGCTAGATTGGTGGATCTGCTGGTAAATTTCGCCTCAGTTGGCTGCTCGGATCATGGTGGTAGTGTTGTTTTCTTGGAGATCGCAACGTTGTTTGCTCGGCGGGGGTTTTGTGTGGTGTTGAAGTGCGTTGGTGCTGTGTGCGTGCTACGAAAGAGTAGGAGCAACGGAGGTGGAGTAGCCTGTGTGACCAGTGGCTGCATGGAGGTTGGGTCTGCGGTGTGTTGAGATTGTTGGGAGCTTTCCTCACAATTGTTGCCACGAATCCGGATCGGTGACTCATATTCATGATTTGATAATGAACCAACCTCTATTGTTTGAAATAGATTTCATTTTGTTAAAGAAAAGGTTGAGATTTTGTTTGAGCTTGAGCTACAAACTTGTTGTATTGCTTGAGTTCATCCCTGTCGAAGTTCTGTAGTATTTGTGGCTATATAAATTAGTAGTGCAGTGGGCAGCAGATTGTTCCTAATCGAAGTGTTCTTGCGCACTCAATGCAGGGGAGAAAATAGAAGGATAAATGGGTTAACAAAGGAAGTTGAAAGAGTCTCGAAGAAAACTAAGGAGAAAGCATCAAGGGACAGATGCAAAATATTATTTTGCTAAATTTGGTGAAGAGTTTCTAGTCGATGCTGATGGACTTATAGCTGATCAAGTCAAGGATCATGATGCAGATCTAGAATTTTATGAAATCATTAGGAGGTTAATGTCGGATCTACCCTCTTTTTTCAAGTATGAATTGTGAACGTTGGGAAATTGAAATGAAAACAACATTATGGAAGGTAAATTTATTAGATTATGTTGAAGCTATCAATTTAAAATATGATAGTGGAGATGCATCAATGTTATGTCT
This sequence comes from Pinus taeda, assembly GCA_000404065.3. Lineage (NCBI taxonomy): Eukaryota > Viridiplantae > Streptophyta > Pinopsida > Pinales > Pinaceae > Pinus > Pinus taeda. The sequence goes on along the minus strand of APFE030601152.1, from coordinate 191,160 downwards.
TATAACATCTGCATTAGATGAAAACATCATGTTCAGCATACTACATGAATATGGTAAGATTCAAAATGCAAAAGTTTTGTGGGATAATTTAGAAATGAAGTACAGTTTGAATGAAGGCAAAAATGATGAAGGTATTTCTTGATTGTGTTTTCAATCCCATAATTTATTGTGAAAATGAACATGTCAACATTGAAGATGAAAGGATGGGTGATGAATGTGTGCCTGTAATTGACATTAAAACATGTGATGATGAAGATAGAACCGTTATCGTAGAATCTAAATTTTTTTATGAAGAAAACTTTCGTGATGTAGAGACCTATGAAGTCAAATTTGATGAGATCTATGTATCTCATGACTGGTGGATCAATTTGATGCATAAAAAGCATCTTATTGATGAGTTGTTGTTCAATGAGAAGAAAAGCCTATCTCCATATACAAATCAAATGCATGACAACATGTTTGCAGCAACAGAATTGAGTAAAGAGGTTGAAGGCATGAATTAACAAACTATGTGAACAGAGAGAGATGGAGAAATGAAAGCTCTCTTGAAGGAGCAGGAAGACAAGAGCCAATATGAATCTAACATTGTTTTTAAGTGTGTAGATATTGTCAGCCAGGAAGAAGCAATTGCAAACATTGCAAACATCAAGGACAAATATAAGTCCCATGAACTTGCAGCATTGAATACAAAGAATGTTAGCCTACAATCAAGATCAGAAAGAGGAGATTATGAATTTAAGTGTTCCACCTTTGGCATAGAAAATGTAAAAAGGAGGAGAAGCTTCATCACTTTATTATGGCAAGAAAAGTGAAGATGAAACTTCACCGATGAATGAACAAACATGGACTCTCAAACATGAAGACAAAAATGAAAGCTCAGTTACCAAGTTTTTTATGTACTGTTGTAAGCCTAGCTAAGACTAGACCAGCACACACATGCTACTTTTCTAAGCACCCTTTCTCTATTAAGGGGGAGTGTTAGAATTAATGGAGAAAATTAGTCTTTTCCTATATTTGTTTGTTTGTCATTGTAGGATAGGATTGAGATTGTCACACCCCTACGCTGGTGGTACCCTTCCAACTACACTATAGGAGGTGCGGTACCACCAACCACTTTCTTTTCACCAATACTTGCGATCGTGGACTACGCCTACTTTCTATACTTAGTTTATTTTTCAATAGCCAAGCATATCTTTCGTTAACACATTTATCATATTAACATCATTACCATTTAAATACACAATGGATTATCATGGGGAGGGGAAACTCCGTGAAATATGAGTCTGCCCGTATCAATAATGTCAATATTTAGAATTACATATAAGTTTACATCCAAGGGAAACCCAAAATTTCACCTTTACACATACAAATTCAGTTCTTGCACCTGTCGTGCAACCTTCCCCAACCCTGGGCAAAGTCGCCTAAACTGTCATTCATCTCGTCTACCTCATGCATGGCTCACCCGTTCACCAACACCTTCAACCTTCACACGATTCTTCGTTTATTCGACTTGGGCGCATTTCACTGACTCACCCTTCGACCTGGGATCATTTCACCAACTTGCCCTTCATTCACTGTTCACCATTCACTGTCGTACGTTTCTGCCCAAACGCTCGTCGCACGTTCCATTCGACCGGGCACTCTACCGCACCTTCAAACGATTTCTTGAATGAACGCCCTTGAACATTTTCTTGAACGAACACCCTCGAACGTTTTCCCACACAAACGCCCTCAAACGACTTTCTGCACGAACGCCCTCGAACAACTTTCTACACGAATGCCTTCAAACGATTTCCTGCACAAATGCCCTCGAACGATTTCCTTAATGATCGTTCACCCGAACACCCTGTCGTGCCTTCGAACGACCTCCCTTCGTTTCAACTCAAGTGCTTTGACCCTGCACTCGTCCGCCTACACCTTCGCCCAGATTTCAGAACCACCTTCGCACTTTCACCTTCGCTCTCCCTTGAATGCTCTGAAATTGTGTGTTGATTCCTTGATGTTTGAATGACTCCTCCATGCCATCCACTTATACCTTTCATTGTCGTGGTTGCCTCACATCGACTCGCCCAGCCAACCTCCATTCAGTCCACCGTTTGGCAATTTTAACATGTCACCTTACTCGTTCGGCGCCCCCACCCGGGACCGCCTAACACTATAAACCAACGCTCCACCTCCACACTCAGCCAATTTCGCATATGGATTCGTGCGTTTAGCTTTGCAGTTCGTGGGCGTTACATTCTCCCCCACTTGAAATCATTGTCGTCCTCGACAATCTCTCATCCCAACAACCATCAGTCACCAAGATATCCACACCAAGGTATATAACCCACCGGTATGTCATACATCAAAAAGTATCCTCAATCCATGATCATCAACCACATCCGTCGCAATCTCCACATACTGCTCCCACCATGGAAGGTTGGTCCCTTCAACTCAAGCTACATTCTTACTGCAACATATCGTGTCGACCTCATTATGTATCGTCATTGTGTGAACTATTGCCATGATACTCCAACATAATGCTAACACATCTATGTACACTGCTAGCCCTCATGACTCAAACTAGTTGGGTAGCTAATCCAACTGTCACGCTCAAACCATGAGAATGCACATTCTCATGCCATCTTCAGTCATTTCTCAGACTCCTGTCACAACATCAAATCGATCAAGAATCTATGTCCATCTAAACATAAGCCATGTCCAAGTCCATGAAGTAGTCCTTATCTCATCTGCAACATGTTGTCCATGATGTTTGGTATCAATGTGCTGCATGAAATCAGTCGCATCTATCCAACATCATCATCCATATGTGTAAAATCCATCTCCTCAATATGAAGAGATCATCTCATCAAACTCGACTCTCGACGTGCCACATCTAGGTTCATGAAGCAACCTCCATCATATCTACAATATGCGATCCTTCAAGTCTGCCAAGGAAACAAGTATGCACTTGTCTCATTCATCCATGTGTAAAGAGTGGTTAAGGCTCGGCTCAACCCATGCCCAAGTGTTGCCACCAAGGCATCATCATCGTTGTAACTCCATCACTCCAAAGTGTCTCATATCGATCCACCACATCAAGTCACTCTTTTAAGCACACCCATACATGTACTCAAAAGTATGCACCCCATCCTACATCAAAGTCCCTGCATCAAAGTCCCTGGCCTCGGCTCCTTAATGCATCAGATCCTCCAAGTCCACCATAATATGAAGTCTTCAAAAGTCACAACCTCATGTCATCATGAGCTCCATGAGTCACCTCCAACCAACACCATGGCAAGCATACATGTCTCGGCCCAAAGGTCTCTACAAGATGCCTCAACTTTCCATGTACAGAAATGCTCCATAGTCTTCTCACAAGTCCAACCAATTCCATGGCCTTGTTGTACCCAAGTGCACAACATCTCCATCGGCTTATAAGTAAAACATCCCCATGTCACACCAGCAAATCTACCTGCACAACATCCCTGCCTTCGCACTCGCCATTGGATTCCCATAAGTGACACCTTTAGAAGTGCTCCTACATAATGTCCCTGCATAAGACTGCCATGCTCCATATCTCCAACTTGATGTCCATGACTCAAGTTGCCCATGTTGTCTAACTAGGTAGACCCATCACAATAATCGGTCATCCTCACCCAAGTCTGCAAATCGGTCTAGTGAACTCAGTCACTCAACCATACATCATCTCATGAGTCTCTTCCATCATGGCTACCCCACTGAAAGTTCCACCAAGACTTCCTCTTGGTCTTGACCATGAGAAGTCCACCCAAGTATCCTCATACTTAAGTGTGTGCCCTCCTCTAATCTATCCATGAGTCATGCTGGGCACTTAGCCAGTTTCTCCATATGGCTAAAGCATGACCCATTCTTCTGCAATGATCATCACGTTCCTCCCTTATCATAGGCCTTTGCACCTTCTATCATAAGGTCACAAACAACCCCAACAAGCCCTACAATAGTCAATGATCCTTGCTTTTCCATACATGGTCTCTTCGTAGACATCCATGGTAAGATCCTCCCTTGCATCGGCATACTGATTTTTCTCTTCCCTGCATACAGTTCATCTTCCAAAAGTCCCACTGAAACACAAGCATAAGTAGTATTTACTTCCTCGTGAGGCTCCTCCATGTGAGTTTCCTCATCCACCAATGTCTGCAAACTGCACGATCCTGGTTCAACCTAAACAATTTCAAGTTCCTCCTCCATCGTTATCATATCTGCAACATCCTCAATCATCATGGCTTCCTCTTCCTTATCATCACAATCTGCAGCGTTCTCCTTATCCTAAATGAAAGCTAGGAACTGCTTTTTCCCAAGAGTTAGCCATTCCATCTTCTTTTGAATCAAGTTCTGCCTCATTTTCACCTCCTTGAGTTCTGCATCAAACAAGTCCACTTTCTCTACAAGTCGATAGGCTTCATCCCTATTCATGTCAGAGATCCCTTCCTTGACCAAAGCACAAAGAGCATCCCTTGTTTCGAACAAGTCCTTGCTCCATTTTGCAATTCTTTGCTCCAAAACACTTGATTCTTCAAGTAAACTTCCTTCGGATTGACTTGACCCTGATGTGTGCCCTTTCCATTCTTTGAAGGTCATAATCCCTGCAAAACCCATTTTCTGCAAAGTAGACATCCTTCTTGTTCTCTGAATCACCTCTGATACCACCTATCACATTAGTGCAAGGGGATTAGCTTTTCTGCAAACCCGATTATCAGCTCTGATACCACCTATCACGTTAGTGTAATGGGATCAACTCTTTGTCCCAATCAGCTCTAATACCACCTATCACGCCCCTACATTGGTAGTACTCTTCCAATCGCACTATAGGAGGTGCAGCACCACCAACCACTTTCTTTTCACCAATACTTGTGATCGTCGACTACGCCTACTTTCTATACTTAGTTTATTTTTCAATAGCCAAACATATCTTTCGTTAACACATTTATCATATTAACATCATTACCATTTAAATACACAACGGATTATCATGGGAGGGGCAACTCCCTGCAACATGAGTCTATCTGTATCAATAATATCAATATTTAGAATCACATATAAGTTTACATCCAAGGGAAACCCCAAATTTCACCTTTACACTTATACAATTCACTTCCTGCACCTGTCGTGCAGCCTTGCCCAACCCTACCCAAAGTCGCCTGAACTGTCGTTGAGTCTACCCGTATCAATAATGTCAATATTCAGAATCACATGTAAGTTTACATCCAAGGGAAACCCCAAATTTCACCTTTACACTTATACAAATTCACTTCCTGCACCTGTTGTGCAACCTTTCCCAACCCTAGCCAAAGTCGCCTGAATTGTCGTTCAGCTCGTCTTCCTCGTGCATGGCTCGCCCATTCACCAACACCTTCAACCGTCACACGATTCTTCATTTTGTTCGACCCGGGCGCGTTTCACCGACTCGCCCTTTGACCCAGGCTCATTTCACCAACTCGCCCTTCGACCCGGGCTCATTTCACCAACTCGCCCTTCGTTCACCGTTCACTGTTCACCGTCACACGTTTCTACCCGAACATGTCATTCACCAAAATGCCCATTGCACGTCCGTTCGACGAGGCGCCCTACCACGCCTTCAAACGATTTCTTGAATGAATGCCCTCAAAGGTTTTCTTGAACTAATGCCCTCGAACATTTTCCTACACGAATGCCCTCAAATGATTTTCTGCATGAATGCCCTCAAACGACTTCCTGCACAAACGCCCTCGAACGACTTCCTGCACGAACGCCCTCGAACGACTTCCTGCACGAACGCCTTCGAACGATTTCCTGAACGATCGTTCGCCCAGACGCCCTGTCGCACCTTCGAACGACCTTCCTTTGTTTCGGCTCAGGTGCTTCAGCCCTGCACTCGTCCGCATGCACCTTCGCCCGGATTTCAGAACCACCTTCGCACTTTCACCTTCGCTCTCCCTTGAATGCTCTGAACTTGTGCGTTGATTCCTTGATGGTTGAATGACTCCTCCATGCCATCCACTTATACCTTTCATTGCCATGGTTGCCTCACGTCAGCGCGTCCAGCCGACCTCTGTTAAGCCCACCATTTGGCAATTTTAACACGTCGGCTTACTCATTCGGTGCCCCCACCTGGGACCACTTAACACTATAAACCAACCCTCCAACTCCACACTTACCCAATTTCGCATATGGCTTTGTGTGTTCAGCCCTGTAGCTTGTGGGCATTACAAAGACCCTCTAATTAAGTCTACGACCCTATTATTTAGGGATTGGTTCAAACGACCCTATTTATGTGCTAGTTTATATGTAACAAGTTTTTGTGTGAATAAGGGTAGTATAATGTGAATGGAGATAGAGCGTTCTGCTAGAAACAATCTCAAGATGCAATATGGTGCATTGTTTTAGGAGCTACCGAGTTTGATAAATAAATTTGTTTTTTTTTATTCTTCGCGAAAAGTCAAACTTGGCTACCATATGCATCGCATTAGGAAATTTGGTGGGCATCGAATTAGATCACTCTCTGGTGATTGATTATCATCAATGTAGGTCGTGAAGCGATATACTTAGCAACGTAGAGGGTTATATAATTGGTCAAGAAGCCACTGACCTACCCAATCATGCCAAGATCTAAACCCAACAGCATCAAATTCAGGGCTAAGAGGCTGAGAGACCTTACAAGTCGTCGCTAGTTATTAGCACATAAAAGGGTAAGATTGCACTGTTGCCAATAGATTGATTGTGAACCAAAGAGAGCGCGACACGATCATTCACACAGGGACCAAGAGAAGACGTATTAATACTAATTCCTTCCTTTTTTTTGGGCCGAGATCTTTCCTGGTTGGGCGTGTGTTTGTGCTTGGCAGAGCAAAGTGAGTTACTGAAGAATATCAGGTTTATGCAAGGGGTAACATTGAGCGGATCTTGGTTCTCATTGGAGTGCCAATATTCCACCATAAATGATAGCATTCCGAAAGGTTGCCAGGCCATTATAAATCACATGGAGCCTGGGGATCAAAGGACAACACTACAAATTGGAATCGACAGGAAAGACCACGTACTGTGGCTATAGTGGAGCACCGCATAGATAGCGTGGGTCATGGTATGGACATTCAAGACTTTCTGTGTGTTGTGGGCTGAAACTCGTAGGTTGCAGGGATTCTGTGCGCCATGATGTGGTGGGCCATGACCCTTGAGCTTAAGTCAATTGTTGATCCTTCGAATATTCAGGAATCGGATTGATATAACCACAGTCAAAAAAATTTGGCCACGCCCATGTCCATCGAACAATCGACATAAAGATATATAGTTATGACACCATAAACTACAGGTGCATATCTCAAAGGTTAGGCCACTAAATTGAATTCGACGTTCACCGGAGCCATTCATACACCAGATACATAGGCCAACAAACCATACTCATGTCCACAATGTTTGATCCATTTCATATTACAAGGGCCACCTGGTCATATTCTATCGCGTGAAGTTCAGAGTCGGCCATTGAAGAGCTGCAGGGATAGCGAAACTATGATTGCAAGGTTCAAGAAACGACGTTCTAAGCCGGTGGTTTGGGGCAGAGGCGGTGAGTGCCGAAAGCTAGCGCGACAACACCATGGATTCCAGAGAAGGGCAGAGCTACGGTATCACTGTTAAATAAGTCGAAAGATGTATGATCTATACACAGCAGAGGGAACAATGGCTAGATCTAACAAGCTATGGATCTTCAGGCATTCGTGGAAGCATTTTAAAAACTGCAGAGACCAGGACCTCCCCTGCTCCACATTCCTCTTATGAATATTCAAGGTTTTCTTCAACTGCGGAAACCACTGATTCAAGCAAGAGAATGAGTTTGAGTTTTACGTCTAACCTGGGTCGGAGCACTTGGGTTTGTGGAGTCGAATTTTATGGGCGCATCGGGGTTAGAAGGTCAAGAGGCCTCTTTCAAGGTCATAGAGAAGCCAAGATCGACATAATTATGGGTGTCATCCTTAACAACAGCACATTCTGGTCGAGGCGCTAGGTGCACAAACAGAATCAATGGGGGCTCGGACATTGTCAACAGCAAATTTGGGATCTTACAAAGATCTAGTTATGGATCCTCATGATTTTCTTGAAAACGAGGCAATACTCGTAGCATATGCATTGTCAAGTTTTTATGTACAGAGAGTTTGTATATTGATGATGATAAGCACTTTATGCAGAAATCTCGAATGTTGTGAATAGAATGGAAGGAGGGGTGTTTTAATGAAACTGAATTAATTAACAGTCAATCATTATCAGTATAACATCGGATAGACATTGAAAGATAAGTATGCATTATCCACGACTTAGCTTAGGAAATGGGTTAGCGGTGTGAGACGGCAATTCCTATTTCCAACTCTATTGAAATATAAATGCAGTCTGACATGCTAGGGGAATAGCAGTTGCCTTGCATTTATATTTCCCTCAAAATTGACTTTGGCATGTTAGCAGCAAGGCAACTCCTAATCCCCTTGCATGTCAGACGCATTTATACTTCAATAGGGTTGGAAATAAGAATTGCCGTGTGAGACACCTGACCTCCTCCTCATATGGTTTCCAAATGTCACAGTATGACTCATCGTGCTTACACTTTATTGCCGACTTCAAAATGGCTTGTGGTGCAGACAAAGATTTATGAATTAAATGTTTGAATCACGCCATTGGTAGGCCATTTTCACTACCAAAAATCACGCTGTACGTAATAAAAATTGAATTCGTTGGTGATTTGAAAGTCAGAACGCTTTAAATTGAGTGTTTATATTTTATTGTTAGTGGAAAAAAAGAAAGAAGAAGGAGAAGAGGAGGGAAGAAACATGAGGAGAGAGAAGGAAGGCTAAGCATTGGGATCTAAGTTATAATTTCATCATTTTATTTTTGGAAACGCTTCAGAAATTTCTTGGTAATACATTAGCTGGTTTTCTTGGCTATAATACTTTTGTGGATCAAAAATGGCAACAACTTACAGATTAGAGGCAAGAGTAGAATAATAGGTTTTTTTTGTAAAGGTCCATGCTATCTTTCAAGAATCAAAGGATATCTGGAAGCAGGATGTAAAAAGCAAGTGTCTCTTCCCACTTGGATCTAAATTGCAACAAAAAAATTCAATCATAAACCTTCGTGAGTTGGAGGAACTAGACATGTGTTTATCCAAGGTGGGGCATCTAGAATGGAAGAAATCGATTCGGCTCTCAAGTCATCTATGCTTTTGCTGATACAACCCAAACTATGGGAGCATCCTTGTGAATAATTCAGTCTCACATTAACCTCTTGCCTTATCAAGATCATAGCTTTAACATTGCCTCTATCGTTTTACAATAATGATATCATGAGGAAGATATTACAATTGATAGCGGAAACTCTTCACAGGATGAACAACATGAGGCTTCCTACCTTTCAGAAGAGATGTAAAATTTTAGAACTCATGGTACAATTCAGCTTTGGCTCCTTTATGCTAAATTTGGAATGTGACGACTTGATCTTTCAGCTCCTTCAAACCTTTTTTAGTGGCATTACATCAGCTCATCCTGACCGGATCAAAACAAGCATGCAAAAGATTGTGTCATTGTTCTTAGAAGGAGATGTTGACATTTGCAAGACACTAAGATCCAAATTGTTGGCCATTTGGAGAAAGGAACTAGTTGTATCACTAGTCGCCTATCATTTAGCTAAAAAGTTGGTCATGCAAAACATTAAATTGCTCAGAAGGGTGTTGAGTAAGGAGGAGTTGAAGAGGATTGATGGTGGAAGAAAGAACAAAGGAAGTAAAATCTATAGCAAGCATGAACTAAGAAGGAGAGGACTATGCTTTATTTCCAAGGGACAGTAGGTACCTAACCATTCATGCTCATATGATAGTAAGGAGAAAATAAGGAAAAAACAAGAGGAGAATCCATCAAATCATGGGGAGTCTTCTATAGTTGGGTCTAATAATTTTTAGGATTGTGAGAAATGACATGATATTATTCAAGTAGATTTGTAGGATGAAAAGCATTCAGAAGTGCATTAAGAAATTATACCTAATGGTATTGATGAGGTAGGCTCCCATACAACTAAGACCATAAGTTTCTAGGGGGATGTCGGTAAAGAATGTGAGAAGTGAAATATAGATAGAAGTTCACCAGTCCATCTATGTTAAATAACTGGAGAAGGTGAACAACATATTTTTTTCATAAATGGAGGAGGCCAGGAAAAATTGAGTGAGGAGCCAATAGTAGTGAACCGACATGATGAGCATGATCACAAGGAGGAGCTTGATAGACATAAGGTGTAGGATGAACCATTCCTAGAGATCCGGTCAAAGGCTCAAGTTGAAGTTGTGGTCGTGGGGCATCCGGTGCAGACAGGTATAGAGATATTCAATAGGACACTATAATCGCCAGTAGAGGACTTTCGGGGAAATATCACACATTTCAAGACAAATCTTATGATGTTGAAGTAGAGAGTCAGGATAGCCCAAAACACTATCATGCAGGAGAATATAAAAATTGAGGAGCTCATAGGGGTATGTACTGAGTTCAGCATCCAAGCTATCTAGTGTAGAGGAACATCTCAAGTTCCTCACAAGGAAGTAGGAGAAATACAGTTGGGAGTTCCATAGCAGCCCTCTACAAGACTACATAGATAGGGCTTGCAGCACTACCAACCCACCTTTATACAGGGAAGAGTTCTCCAAATCGATCATGTTGGGTAACAGGGTGGAGCAACATGAGTTGAGCATCGGGCAACATCAACGTGGTAGAAGTATTCCATGTGCAAGCATTCATGCATTAGATCCTTCCCACGAGATGGATTGGTGAGAGATTATGATTTGGAACTCTATTGATGGGATGATTCCTAGGAGGATACCCTTAGCCAAAAGAATATTGCAGCTTAGGCCCTTAGGCATGGGAAGTTATGGAGGGATAATATGGTATCATAACCCATAGGTCTCGGGACTTAAGTGGAACTGGGATCTAGGTGAGTCTGTTGAGGGCAGAACTGGCCATTAGATTGTTTGCCATCCAGGTATCGAAGGATCCATTCAGGATCATTTAGCATGGAGGCATGGGATATCACACTAGTTTTTATGGGATATTGGTATCAATGTATAAATTCCTTTGTTGTGGATATGAGTGGATTTCTTGAGGACAAGAGGATTTGTAATATCCCCTTTCCCTGATAGAGTTAAAATGGACATAATTTTCCCATGGTATTTATCATGATATTCGCCCATGCTATCTTCCCACGGTATTTACCTTCATTTTTCGAGGAAAAAAATAAAATAAGGTTTCTAGAGATTCCATCAAGCCTATAAAATGGGATAAGAGCTAGGCATTTGGATCATGTCGAGTTGTCTATCTATTGGTTTTTTTTTTTGAGAACTCAGCTTGGCCATTTCTAGTTTTATCCTGGGATGAAAACCCCTTGGATACTTTTGTTTGGTTGATCCATTCAGGGTCCACAAGTGCACTTAAAATTTGAGTTAGTCGATTCTATTAATGAGCAACCTTTCATTCCATTGGAAAGGGTTTCTATGTTAGCCATTCTGGCATGTATTATTTGCAGTTCTTAATTAAATAAATTGGTTGTGTTTTCATATCCCTTCGTGTTCTTGTTCCTACTGAAATTCTACTTTTAATTAGAACACTAAAGTGTGCTTGATTTGTTAAAAAATTTAAGGTTTTGGATCTTACAACAAGTTAGTTTATTAATGTATCCCTCCCACTTCACATCCTTCATCCCACAAAGACCCAAGTCTAAAGAGGAGTGCCACTTAGTCCATAAGTTGTCATGATCCACATATTCATAAGCCTATTGTAAACAATGAATACTCTGAGTAGATAACTGGGTGATAAATTCAAGGGACATTTTGTAAAAAAATTCCCCACTAATTAAGGGGTACATCCTCAAATTCATTTGGCCCCACCTACCACCTTTCCATGACATAAGTTTTCTAATACACTTCAAGGAATAAAATAGGCCCTTCCAAATATTAGATCCACCCTCTTGCGCAAATATACTACTAGGCCACAACCAATCCATCCATGATTGACTTCTTAAGTATTTATCTGCAATTACTCTACTCCAAATACCATCCCCATTCATAAGCCTCCATAAACTCTTCATGGCAAGAGAAGTGGAAAAAATGTTGGAGGTTCTTGAACCCCTAACCACTTGAGCCCTTTGGCCTTTATAGTACCTCCCAATTTAACAGATTGTACGAGAATCAACTTTTTCAGGTAAGAAACTAGATGTGGCACACTTCAGGATCTTTGTTTCATCATTTTACTATCATGTTACCAAGGATGCAAGGAAAAAGCTAGAGCCAACAACTGAGTGATTGGTAACATGACAGGTAACTGATGAAGGTACCCCGAAGACAACATTCTTCAACGGAGTGATTGAGGAAGAGGTGTACATTGAGTAGCTAGAAGGATTTGAGACCTTCAACAGAGAGTTGCATGTGTGCAAACTCAAGCGAGTGATGTATGCATTGAAGCAAGCACCCGTGCTTGGTACACCAGGATTGACAGTTATCTCACCAAGTTGGGCTTCACCAAAAGTGAAGCGGATGTGAACCTTTACCATATTGTGGTTAAAGGTAAATTGTTGATTATAGTATTATATGTCAATGACTTAATTATAACATATGGTGACAAGCTGGTAAAATCTTGAAAAGAGGATGTTGTAAGAGAATTTGAGATGAATAGTTTGGGGCTCAAGCATTATTTCATTGGTATGGAGTTATGGAAAGTATGCCAATGAGATACTGAAGAAGTTCCACATGTAGAGTAGCAGACCCATGGAGACTCATCTAGTAGGGAATTGGAGGAAGGAAGATTCTACTTGAGGAGAAGTAGTAGAGGCTACTATTTACAAGAAACTTGTGGTTTCACTTATGTATTTGGTGAACAAATGACCAAACATATGTTTTGCAGTGAACCAATTTAGTCAAGCAATTGTTAATCCAACTAAACTCTAGTAGAAGGAAACTAAACATGTGTTGAGTTACCTCAAAGGCACCACTCAGTTTGGTCTTTGGTACAGACGAACAGAGGGAGTGAAGATTCAAGGCTTTATAGATGTAGCTTGGGTAGGAAGTCCATCAAACAAGAAGCACACATCAAGGGGAATCTTCATTATTGGGTCAGCAAAAGTTTCTTGGTACAACAAGAAGTAGATATTACTTGCACTCATTTCATCAGAAGTAGAGTACATGATTGTTAGTCAAGCAACTTATGAGGCTATCTCAATGAGGAAGATCCTGGTTGGTTTATTTGGTTAGAAGATGGATCCTACAGTGATTTACTGTGATAATTAGAGTTGTATCAAACTCTCCGAGAATCCAGTTTTTCATGATCATTCCAAGCAAATCGACATTTGGTATCACCATCTATGAGATTGTGTGCAAAGGATAATCATTTTGCTGAAGTACATTACTACAAAGGAACAAGATGCAAACGTCTTGACTAATGCACTGTCAAGAGGAAAATTCAAGTTTCATATAGGTAGGATCAGAGTAGCAGATAATCCCTTTTTTGTTGAGAGGGAGTGTTGAAAATGCAACAAGAAAATCATGATTTAATTTTAACCTTTAATTAAATTAGGAATAAAATTGTAATTCCATATCACAAGACAATTTGTACGAGCTAAATTGACATAGTTGGATCAATTAATTCGAGTTGAGGGTATAACTTGAGTAATGTAAAGTGTATCCTATATTATAGGAGCCTTGGTTGAGTTTATTTTGAGTTGTAATTAATCAATTTAGTTTAACTGAGTTAAAATTAGTTAAACTAGTTCCAATTGATGGAGGAACTAGTAGGTGGTCAAACAATGGGGTGTTTCTTCATGTGTTCAACTAGCTAACTGATCATTCACTCATAAATAACTCATGCATGTCAAATTTGATATTGGAGTTCAAGGACATTGTACTATCATTTGATATTGGAGTTACCTAGTTGATATTGGAGTTCATGGACATTGTACTATCATTTGTAAATCATCTGAATTGTACAAGTGGTGCTTGCTATCAAAGGAAGACCTATGAGGATTGCGCAATTTCAAACAAGGAATTTCCCTAATTAATAGGGGCCAATTCCCAAGGAAAAAACACAAGGAAATAGGGATTCGGGAAAGCCAAAATTTGGTTAAGTATTGACCAGATCTTGTCTAGGAAGTTGTGAGACAGATAGAGATAGTGCAGTGGTTGCTCGGGCTTGAGAAAAGAATTGTAATCTTCTCATATTTTCTAAATAATGAAATATATAAATAACAGGGGTTTTTAGTTCCGGATTTCTCGAGGAAATCATTGTGTGATGTGTTGATTGAATTATTTCTCTTGTATTCTTCGTGATTTTTCCGTCGTTTAATTGTTTCCGTTGATGAGTAGCTTAGATTTAAGTCTAATTTTTTAGTAAATTACAATTAGCAGTTTGAATCTACAAAGAATTTCTACATGATCCAATAACCATTTCCAATCTCTCACCTTATAGTAATTAGGCTTTAAATGGAATCCCATGTAGGTGAAACTTGAATTAAGATGATTCATAGAATACATAAGAAGAGAAGAGATGTGGCCACAAGTATCTTCTAAAACATTATTCTGGAAAAAAAGAAGGATTATTTTACCTGGCTAATAGGCATCCTAGAAGCATTACAAAAAATATTGAAAATAGTGTAGGGAGCCTTCCATTCGTCCACAATACCATCCCCTAAGATCAAAACATCATCCACAAATAATAAGTCAGTACAATATATATGCTTTGATACCTTAATACCACAAGTTTCGCCAATATATTTTGCGACATCTAACATTCTACTAAATCCCTCAATAACCGATAGAAATAATAGTTGTGATAGTGGGTATCCTTTTCTCAAGCCACGATAATCCTTAAATAAATATTTTAGGGATCCATTTATAAGGACATCAAATTTTGTCAAGGAGATGCATGCATAACCCTGTTAGTCACATTCTAAATGAGACCAGAATGAAGTAGCAATAGCCAAATATAGTCCCAATTGAAACGATCATATGCCTTTACCAGGTTAAGTTTCAATACCATAACACGATGATTCTAAGATTTAATAGTGTGTATAGATTCTTGACCCACACCAACTACATCATGGATGACCTTATCAAGAAGAAACTCAAATTGTTTAGAGGATATCACAACAAAGAATATTGATTGAATCATGTTCGCTATAACCTTTGAGATAACCTTGTAAACCAAATTACATAGTGATATCTAGTGAAAATAATCAAAAGTATGTGGCTTAGAGAAATTTTGAATTAAAGTGAAAAAGATGGCATTTATAGCCCCTGAGATCACACTAGACTTGCAAGCCTCTTCAACAAGATCAAGAAGATCTTGACCCACCGAGTCAACCAAATCAAGATAGAATTCAAGTGGCCAACCATCCGGACTAGGACTTTAGTCTTTGGAAAATTACCTTAAAATATTTTTTAATTCATCGAACGTGACCAATGCACCAATCCTAATCAATTCTTCCAAAGAAAACGCATGAGGAAAATGCATCAAAACTTTGAAATGGTCATGTAAAGAACACTTACCCTGATCTTTGAAGACCTTTGAAAAATGAACATATGCGACCTTACCCAAATCTCGAGGTGAACAAATATTAGCACCATTACAATCCTCCAATTTCCATATGACATTTTTGGCCAATAATTGGGAAGCATACTTATGAAAAAAATTATTTTTACCATCCCCCGCCTGAATCCAGGTAGCATGACTCTTCAAACACCACTTTTTCTTATCATCCTTAAGTAGAAAATCTCACCTTTTAGCCAATGAGCATATGTCCTATTAGAGGTCCACATGAAAACCTATCGAGAAGAAAACATACTGGAACCATTTCATAATCTTCTCAATATAATCCAAATCCACTTTATAATCATGTAGGAGGGATCTTGTCCATATTTTCACAAGAGAATTTAAAATAGACATCTTTTGTTGCCATCATTCCATAGCAGAGCTATGGGATTGTACAATACAACCACTCCATGTTGATCTATTCAAAGTATGAATGGATATCTCATTCAACCAAGTGCAATATAATTTGAAAGGAGAACATCCATGATGAACACCCAAATTGAGTTGAAAACAAATTGGTCGATGTTCAAATAATACTATTGGGAAAATCTAGGATTAACACTTGTGGATCCTAGAAATCAAAGGTTCAGAAACAAGGAACCTATCCAACTGCTTAACAACACCACATGAACCCACACGACCATTACTCCTAGTAGGTCTCAGGGGAATAGGACAAGTATAATGAGTCAGGCATCAAAAATGATCCCTGAAATGAACTCAGAAAAGGAATCAAACTGAGCCGCATTACCTCAAATATCAGAGGCCGAAGTAGTAAAATTTAGATCCCCAGCTAAAATGAGGTTAGAATCATTTAATAAACCACTATCAAATATTCTTTTCCAAAACTATTCGCGATCATGATAAGGTCCATAACAATTTACCAAAACCAACGATTCACTAAATTCTCTAAAGGAAATCGCTGAAATGATACTAGCAGGGAAGAAAACGTTTGTAATGAAACCCTTCTAGGATCCCAAATAATCATTATTCCACCTGAAGACTCCAAAGCATCAAGAATGCATACATGCTAACCCAGATAGACTTTAAGAAGGTATTCCTTAGCCTTATCTGCAGAGACCATAGTCTCATGAAAAGAAATAATAGAGGGTTGTTTCATAGAAATCAATCTCCAGAGGCCACGCATCTTAGGAGGTCCTCCCACTCCTCTAGTTTAAAAACATAATAATAATTTAAAACCCTTAGAAGAGGGCTTCTAATCTCTAAGCATCCCCATTGATTCCAGAGAGATAGGGATGTCAGTTAAGAGATCATCCTCTAAGGGGGAATCTAAAATGAGCATTTTACAAGTAGGTTTCTTCCATTCAGGAAGGAGCATACTAAAAAGAGGGGATCAAGGTGTCATTAGGAGTAGAGGTCAAAGAGGGAGTATATGAGGGAATATGAATGACATCCAGAGAGGATATGGTCATAAAATCTAAAACCCTAAAGTCAAAAGTCATAACAGGCACGCCTGGTTGGTGAGATGACTCATGGCAGGGGGCTCAATAGCCACACTAGGGTTTTGGTCCAATGAAACACCACGAAAATGCTTGAATATAGTAGCAATAGTCACCCCCTTTCATGAAGAATAGGGATAGCGAAAAAAGTGGGCACCATCGAACACATCACCGATGAAGAAGATACATAAGAAACATAACCATTTAATATATTAACATCTTCTTCAGAAAGTGAGGAAATGAGCTTACCGACCATGGAGTTGATTATCTCATGTGCTGAAAGAGGCAGTGGCAAGGTAGAAGTAGGAGCCATAGCATTAAGAATTGAACCAAGTCTCAGTGCCACCACATGAGCATCTAAAGAGGATCATACAAAATTTACAACTACCAAACCCTCACCTACTAGAACATCCACCTATGAAGCCACATCCCCAAATGCAAATGGACCCAAAAATAAAAAACTAGTAAGAGTCCACCATAGACTGCGCAAACACTAGGAAGCCTCACTGACAGGAGGAAATAAGGTCAGTACTGACAAAGCCTCGAAAACCTCATGGGTATCTTTTGAGCCCTCCATAACACCCCCCATAGGAGTAGTTTCTCCCTTAGGATCGCTATATGAGACCCAAAACCTAATTATAGACGAGGGTTTTGTTCCAAAGGCATGCCTAGAATGACAAAAGGCCTTAAGATGCCCGATTTCGTGATAGAAAGTGCACCAAAATGATACCTTCAAATAATCTAGATATTGACAGAATGAGGAAGTACCGAAATAGATATTTCCCTTCCTATGGTAAGCCCAACACCAAGTTCATTTCAACTAAAACCTAGAGAATCCTCAGTTGAAACCCACTAAAGGTTTCTCGTCAAAGGAAATAAAATGTCTGATACAGTCTACCCCCTGAATGATCATATAATTTGTCCATAATTCTAGAGGGAACCCAACCAACTTCACCCATAAATATTAAGACTTAGGCTTGTCCACCAATGGATTAAAACCCACACACCATCTCTGCAACCAAAGATACCCTCTTCCAAGCACCCATACATGATTAAGGATTTTTTAGAGAGCCCCCTCACTTAAGAAGTGGAAATGAATCCACTTATTCATCAATATATTGGTAGTCAGAAAGTAACCTAAAACAGGTTTCCAGTGTTCTAGGACCCAAGCTTTTAACCGAGGGAGAGAAATGGATACATAATAGAACTGTCGCATTAGTGCACGGGTTTCCAAGGTCAACACTCTACTAATGTCGATGTCGCAACCGAGAGATAAAAGAGGTTTTGCAGAAAGAGTTCCAATGGTTTCGAATTCTGAACACGACCTGCGAATGAAACCCCGATACCTATAAACGATGAAGGTATAGCACCCAAGACAATATCTGTAGTGCTAGAGGGAGAAATCCCAAGTGGCAGACTCAGGGTAGGGTCATTTATTTCCAAAGTAGTTATGTCTTTTTATTTTATTTTTATTTAAATTCATTATTTAGAAAAATGTCATATGAATAAGTGTCATATAAAATTAGTTATGGTTCTCTTTGCATCCCTTATTGATAAACTATGATATTGGCCCATGGAATTATAACAAAACCCATTTACAAATTAAGAATCTCCATAATAAAGTGAGAGTGTATCTCCATGGTTAAGAATATTGTTAAACTTTTTTGTTGTTGTTGTAATATATATATTTAACTTATATATTAATTCTTTTTATTATAATAATAATTGTTTGAATAAATAATTTAGATAATTCTTATGCTTTTTTTTTTTATTTTGACAATTTTTAAAATATATGAAAAATTAAGTGTTTTATGGATTATTTCATCATATTTATATACACTTACTAACCACACAATTTATATGTTTTTTATAAATATTTAGAATTTATTGTGTGTGTAAGTGTTTTTTCTAATAATATATGATTCATTATTTTTAATAAAATAATCATTGAAAATATATATGTATGTAATATATAATAGGCCTGAATTTACATTATACTTAATTTAAAATTAAGAATAAGAAATATTTATTATTTATAGTTATATGATATGTATTTATATGTTATATATATATATGATGCATAGTAATAAAAATTTTATGTTTGTATAAATAGTTATTGAAAAATTAGACAGTAGAATTGGACATTGGCTAGAATTCATTTTATATTTTAATTTTATTTAGTGAAAGAGATTTGGGATCTAGTTTTGATTTAACGATCATATAATTCAAAAGCTTTATGATCTTTTGGAGTTTTCTTTAAAAATCATTTTTTTCCTTCATTCTTTTGCAATATTTTATGTAATTATATGGTTAAACCTATTAAATATAATTAAAATGAAAAAAAAAAAGTGTTAACACCATGAGAAAATTGATGTTAACATTTTAGAAAGAAATTGAAAAAAAACATCAATTTGAATATGGATGCATTACCCTAAGTTTTTTAGAATTTTGATACGTATTATCTTTTTTAAGTACGAAAGGCATTTTTTTTAACGAAGGATGGATCATTTTTAATCATTTGACATTGTATACTTTGACATATTGTTATTTTATATTTTATATTTTTATTTTTTAGATTTTATGGATGATGAAAAAATATGTAATGGTATTAGTTTTTTTTAGAAAGAAAATAAATGCAATTTTATATATGGTTAATTTTTTTCAAACCGGTTTTAATTAAAATAAACGATAAATATTGTTAATTGTATTAGTGAAAAATAATATAAATAAATAAATTAATTTTATATTGAATTTTTTTAATCTAAATATATTTAGTTTTATTAATACTATTCTTATTGATATATCATTAATATCTATTGTCAAAATTATGAATATTATTTTTATTTTTCTCTTTATTATAGAGAAAAATAGAAGCTAATTAAAAAGTGTTATACTAAAGATTACACTGAGGGGGCGTGACCCCGTGTAATGGAAAACTTATTATTATAAACAATTTCATCAAGATATAATTATGTAGTAGTGTACTATAACAATTTGAGTCATAACAATAAGTGAAACCATGTATCAAGAAGTCATCATCACATCGACACAAGAAGACACAACCTTTTATGTGGAAACTCTAGTGGGAGAACCACAAATTATTTTTCTTCTTCTTCTTCAATTATTTACATAGATTTGCAAGCGTCGACTTACTAGAGTCATCAATCCCCAAGATGTGCAAGAAACATATTGCAATAGGCTACAACTCGGTTGAGGCACCAACCTCGAAAATGTGCAAACACCCATTTACAATTTGGCCAAAAACTAATTGAGGCACCAACCTTGGAAATGTGCACGCTTTGACTTGTAGGCTTCAACCTGATTGAACTACCAAACACAATAGAGGTACCCACCTCCTTCAACTTCGTGTCGACAATTTTTCATAACATATCAAATTGGATCCACATGCCCCTCAAACAATATAGGTCTTCAAAACATGATCATGTCATTGTTTTCATAATGTTGTCATAACCTGCTCATAAACCGCTCCACTCATTACAATAATCTCTTCATCGATCTTTAACCCTGACAATTTTGCTTGATCTTGATTTGGTCACATATACCACCTACTGCAATCTGTTCATGAACTCTCAAGCATCCAAAAAGCAAGATTATAGGTTTTGGGCATAAAAAACGTATCATCAAGGCTCTTCAAGTCCCCCAAAATTCTAGTCATGCTGCTTCTTTAGACAATGTGGCTTCATAATGACTCCAAAAACCAAATGAAACCAAAAATTAAATTAATGGTTCAACAAAATAACACAGTCCAAATGCACTCTACAAAATGGAGAAGGTACAGGTGGCATTCTGCAAAAGGGCTACTACTAGTTGGCTTAAATATTCAACGAAATGGATCTCTGTTGGAAAAGACAATTTGGCTTCATAATGACTCCAAAAACCAAATGAAACCGAAAATTAAATTAATGGTTCAACAAAATAACACAGTCCAAATGCACTCTAAAAAATGTTGAAGGTACAGGAGGCATTCTACAAAAGGGCTACTATTAGTTGGCTTAATTATTCAATGAAATGGATCTTTGTTGGAAAAATAAAAATAATAAAATAATCAGCCATCTATCAGGTTTGAAACCTTGACTTGACAAGAGATAAATCATACACCAACCAACTATGCTACAACTATCGCATGCAAGAAGGGATTGCCAATTCTATTTGTCAAAGTGCACGACCTATCTACATCACTAGGGCTAAGCCATACTCATAACAATATTCATATCATTACGTTGAGTTATTCAAAATGTCCATGTCACAACATTAGACCCAATCAAAATGTATGCCCTTGTCACATTGTGATTTACTATTGTATCCACATCGAGCATTGAGTCCATGAGCTAGAACATTATCACAATCATGGCATTGAGCTAGAACAATATCATAGTTGCAAAATCGAGCTAATCAACTATTGTGTGCTTGGTACATTCCAAATCATAAACATGCATCACATCTTATTCAATCAACCATTGTACCCTTTTCACATTCCAAATTAGAACCATATGTCACAATGCCTAAGCTAATAAAAATTGTACCCTCATCACACCTTGATTCATAACCATATCCATGTCACAGTGTACAGTGACGACATTGAGCCAATAAAAAATTGTGCCTTCAGCACACCCAATTCATAACCATATCCATGCCACAGTATCATAGTCATATCATCAAAACCATATCCATGTCACAATATCATAGTCATAGCATCAGAACCATATCCATGTCACAACATCAAGACAATGAGCCAGAACAATATCACAGTCACAATATTAAGCCAATTAATTATTGTGCCCTCAACACATTCTAAATCAAAACCATATGTCACAATGTATGAGCCAATAAACTATTGTTCCCTCGGCACATTCCAAATCAAAACCACATGTTAGAACATCTGAGCGAATGAGCCAGAACAATATCATAGTCATGGCATCGAGCTAGTAAAAAAGTGTGCCTTCGGCACTCTCTAAATCAAAACCATATCAATTTTACAACATCATTCCAATCATCTAAGCTAGAGCAATACTATAATAGTCATAGTCTCAAGCTAATCAAGCATTTCACCCTTGACATGCTCTAGGGTTTTGACTGTGTGACCATCCAAACAAACTCAACACAAACTAGCCACGAGGATAGGGATTCCATTTTTTCAAGTGCATATTGATGAGAAAAACAGTCGAGAAGGATAGGAGATAGAGGATAAAGAGAGGGTTTGTGCATTGTAGTAGCCTACAAGACACATACCATACTTATTTGTACTCACATCCATTTTATATTTAGATAAAGAGAGCAGAGCAACCACACCTTCCAATTGGGCTTTCTCCAATAAGATTTTCCCAAGTCATATTTTGTGTCAAATGTGTTTGTGATTTCTTATTTTTTTGTTCTCTATTTTCTGCATAATTTTTATTATCATGCAAATGCAAATAATAGTAGTCTAAAAATCCAGAAGTCTAAAGAGAAATAAAAACATAAAAGTGTAGATTTCATATTTTTAAATATATTTTTATCAAATCTATTGTGATGAATTGTTGAGTGGAATATACATGATAGTTTACAGATAATATTGGCATCAAAGCAAGTTTCTTTGAGTATACTGTGGATATTTGTATGATATCTAGATATACTGAGCCATAAGTCATAAAACCCTAATCATCGTTGATGAATATGTGAATAACCCTCTCGATCTTTCATAGGAGATTGGGAGCTCAACAAGCTCACTAGCATGGGTATCTGTAGTACCCAGCTCTACAATTACAGATACCCATGCTAGGGGTTTCTATGAGGTAGATTGGGCATCAATTCAGCAGATCGATTTCTGAGTTGGGGAGGCTCGCCGAGAGGGTGACGTAACTCCTAGAGGAGGTGACACAGTCCCACCGCAGATCTGGGAGCACCCATCGCTGCACAACACTGGGGATATCGTAGTCACCTATGAGCTTTGTTCATCTAGTTGCTAGATCCGCCAAAGTATATGTCTTCGAATAGAGGTACTTCTATCAGGTTTATTCTCTATTGGGTGAGTTGGATTTGGCACCCTACTTGTATTCAGAAATCTGCATAATAATAAAACCCTCATATTTGTAGCAACTTATTCATATTTATCTTCAATTCGTCCATGTCTGTCTTGAAATCTATCTTCAAATCATCCATCTTAGCTTCCACGTCAATCATCTTAGCTTCTACGCCTTTATTTAAACAGTCCATCTTAGCTTCTACACCTTTCTTTAAACCATCCATCTTAGCTTCTACATCTTTCTTTAAACCATCCATCTTGGATTATGTTCCTTTTTGTGTAAGGGACAGTTGTGCACTTGGTCTTGTAATTTTGATATATCATGTTGCATTTCTTCCTCTTCATCATGAGTCATGCTAGAGCTTTCAGGTTCCTTACTAGGTGTTTACATTTTCTTTCCTCGGGGCATCAGTTACCGATAATAATGCTCTACTATGCTTTTTGAATTCCTTCAAATAAATTTTCAAACCCAGCTTAAGCAAAAATTTAAGAAAATCTACACACCTTTTTTCACTTTGTAGGAGCTCGATATTGCCTCTGATGTATCTCTGTACTTTGCGACCATATAGTTCTGAATTTGTGATCTGTAGTATCCCTCTGTGTCTTCTTTCCAATGCCACAAGTCTGACCCAAATTGGATTCTCCGACGAAGAGTTATACGAAATCTCCCACAGTGACTTGATTATAGACTAGTTCAGTAGAGTGAACTTGTACGACGTGCCACGAGTCACTGTTTCAGCCTTTGACTCTGAAAAATATATAAATGAAAACTACAGTCTGTCCTATTTCTGAAACTTCTTACGAAATTTCAATCCGATGCTCAGAAAGAAAGTTATGATGATTTTCCCCAGGTCACCTGTTTTGAGTGTAATTCAGGAGTCTGCAAAAAGGCCAAATTCCTCAGATCATATCTTCGAAAATATCTCGCAAAAATCTCTAAAATTTGGACCCAAAGTTCAGCACCAATTCTTCTCAAATGGGTTTTTTTTGCGACTTTTGAAACGTCCCAGAAAAAAAGTTATAGCGAAAATGCCACGATGACCTGTTTGGAGCAGCGAAACCCTAGAATCCAAAGCTCTGATACCAAATGTTATGAAACCAGCTCACAAAGAGATAGAAAATAGAGATCCACGCCTTAGAATTTAGCCTCTTCGAGGGGGAAACCTCCTTTACATCACATAAATGAACAATTCTTGGATGATACAAATAACAAAACCTCCTTTCTATATATAGGAGTCTAGGGAGTCACAATATAACCCAGCCGACCTAACAATAATAATATAAAGCCACAAAAAAAACAATAGAGGGATTCTATGGGGCACAGAAATAACAATATGGGGGCAATAGGGGCACAACAATATAAATAAGGGGTACAACTACCATAATAATGGGGTAATCACTAGTATTATAGGGACCCAACAGGCCATAGTCAATAGGGAGAACAAGGACCAATTGAATAGGGCGATGATCAGAGCCACTCGAAGTGAGGATATTAGATTTAATGCTCAAAGTGCTTTACAAGGAAGTGTTATAGATGAGAAAACAATCTAGCCTGGTAGAAATATGGGAGGGGCCCATTCTTTTATTATTCCAAGTGTATTTGAGGTAGGAGGGTTTAGGATCAAATAGTTTGAAGTGATAGATAAGGTCATCCATATGCTCCTGTAAAGCATTCCTAGTAGGAAGGCATCCTTTTTTCCTAACTTTGGAGAGTAGTATTAAAATCCCCCATGCGATGTTCTTGACTTTGAATTTTTAGTCTTTTAACTTCATGCGAGAATCCGAACATGCTTGTTTATCACGATAATGGACATGCATGTATATATTAATAGCAAAGCTTACCTGGTTGGATGATAATTCAAGGAAAGTGGTTATAAGCCAGTGGATATTCTCAAGAGAGTTGAGAAGGAAAACCTGAGAGGGATTCCATAATGTACATAAGCCTCTCAATGCTCCTATGGAACTAACTCCAACAAACCCACTTCCATTCCATATTTGATATTGGTGTGTTGTCATATCATGCTCTTGCAGCTTGGTTACTTGCAGTAGGATAAATAAGGGTTTTTCCTTATGAATCAAATATTTGACTTCCAATCTCCTTTTCTCAATCCCCGGGCCTTTGCAATTCTAAGAAAGAATTATCGTTGTTTATTTTGGGAGGATGGCATCCCTTTGATAGGTCCAAGACCAACATCTTTTTCCCCTTTACTTCCTAGATTCTCGTATTTGATGCTTTTGAGGTGGCTTGATGTCCAAGTTCCTTTTATTTTTTTATTTTACCTGATTCTTATTTCTTGGTTGGTCTTATTTCCTGAGTGACGTATTCGATGAACCTTTTCACGGGCTGTTATGCTTCTAATTTTTCATCTACTGAGATTTCAAAAGTGTTGTCAGTCACTCCTTCTCTCGAGGAAAGGAATTTCTCTTCCTCATCCAAAGAGTCATCATGAGAGAGCTTTGGCTTCGAATTAGGAATCCCATCAGATGCGATGATAGCATGTTGATGAGGCATCAATGCATTATTGATGGAGACTTCTTCTTCTGGGCTTTGAGGGAGGATATCCCCTTCCTCTCCTAGCACATTAAGAGCCTTATATATGTTGCTCGAGTATCTTGGACTAGCCGATTTTCTTGTTCCTTTGTCATTGTCCTTGGCTTTAGTCTTAGGGTAACTAGAGGAAGGAATATTCCATTGAGAGTGTTGGATATGTTGTTGTGTAGGATAGTTTTGACATTGAGGTCCTTTCTTTATTTTAGCTTACTACCATTGTTCTCTAGACTCGCCTTGGCGATTTTGATCCTTAGTTTTTTTGGGATAGTTCTTGGCAAAATGGTTGTATTCATGGAAAATCTTACACTTGAAAGGTAGTTTATCATAATCCACTACTTGAATGTGTCCATACTGAGGTTGGTTGCTGCTGAGAGGCCCTCATCAAGATCAACCTCAACATAGATTTGAGCACAGGAGAAGAGCCATCTTTCAGTTCTGCATAATTTATATATATTCCTAGGGCATTGTCAATCCTTCTAAAGGATGCACGTTCCAACAATGCAAAGGGAGGAAGGGAAACTTCACATAGTTTGGGACAGTGGATGGGACATCACCCTCTATCTTGAAGTTTGAGCTCCAATGATCAAAATAAAGTCCTTGAGCTCCCATGAAGTAAGGCTCGCTTCTGAAACGCAAATCTCAATCATACTTATTCTCAAAATAAAAGGTGAAAAAACCCTTGATGCAAAAAAAGGAGGAAAACTCTACTTTGATAAGGGGTTTCCTATTGTTCACAATCCATTTCCAAATAGTTTTGGGGAAAGGTTAGAGCCCCATAAACTGACAAATTAGTCCATGAATTGCAAGTTGAAGTGTTTGTTAATGGGCTTGTGGGGCAGGAATCTTGATTTTGGGAATATTATCCAGTTTTTTGACAAAATGAGATGCAAAGGCTCATTGCAATTTAGGCCCATTTGAAACCAATGAGTTGAAGGCTGTGATATCCTATTCTAGAGAAAGAGGGGAGTGCATACCGACCGTGGTTGACCACTAGCCTAGAAGGGGCTTCCAGACCACGATCTAGAAAGGGGAAGCCAAAAAGCAGTGAGACAAGGAGGAGAGACATGTCAACGAGAAAAGAGGGAAAGCGCGAAGTAGGCATGCAGAAAGATAAAGTAATTAAAAAAAAAAACAAAATTTATAATTTCATCTATAATTACTTATTACGTTTTAGCATGAGGGAAATGTCTAATATATTCACTACTCAAATTGGAGTTGATCCATCGCATTTAAAGCAATATCGATAAAACATCTATTAAGAAGGAGGTTTGCAATTCCTACAATGTTCAAGATAGAGTTAACATGTGATATTTAAAAACAAATATATTCTAGCAAAATATATTTTTGTGTCAATTATAAATAAAATATTTCAATTTACATATTAACATAATTTTATATCAACTTGAGAGTAAACAAATTCTTATATTTTTACTTTTCAATACAAGGGAGACTTGTGCTTCTTTCACCATTTAAAAATATTTTAATGCAAGCCTTAAATAAAATATTTCAATACCCAAGTTAACTAACATTTTTGTTTGTTTGTGAAATCAACCATTTATATTAATTCATGACAAATTTACATCGTGATGAGTACAAATTCAAAATAGAAAATGCCTCACTCCTACTGGATTTGTTGGCCAACAAATACAAACAAAATGACGCAGATGTCAACATAAGAAAGATAGTAGACCCAATATCGATAGCCCATATGGACCAGAACTGCTAAAAATTAGAATACATCCCACCCTCATCACTAACCATCCAAGTTGTCGAGAGTCTAAGCATCAATCCTACCCTTTCTAAGGTGGAAGAATGCTTCATGTACATGAGACTCCATGTGTGCCATTCTCCCTTTGAAGTTATCCATCTGCTTTTGGAGCCACTTCTGACCTCTTCGAAGGGAAGTCAATTGATCTAGAATATGCCATTGATTATGTTGAATGCCATTTAGGAAATTTATGACATCATTTCGATGATTGTGTATATCTAGAGCCAATTGTTCAACTATCGCTAACACTTGTCAAATTTGAGCCTCTAAGGAGTCGAATGGTGGAGGCAGGTCCATGCACCCAGAGGAGATAGCATGTTGTTGCTCCAACTCCCCCCTTCGTCTTGCAAGACGACTTGATGCATAGATTCTTGCCCCATTAGGACCACCCCTCTCCAGGGCCATCCTCTTTGATGCATCATGCTGTGTCGGTTTAGGCTTTCCTTGGCCCCCGCCTTTCTTGCCAGATAGATATTGTGTTGTCCTCACCACGAAAAGGATCGCAAGTCCTAAGGATTATGACCTCTCCAACGCCTAAACCCCACACTCACAATGCACAATTCCTCCTCTCCCCACTCACCCTTTGAGTGTTTTTCCCAAATGCACATACCAACCCACACCAGCCCCAAGCTAAGAGAGAAGACATCCAAGAACAAAGCCATTGCTTACTCATCCAAACTCTGTCACCCCACTTAAGAAAAACACTACATACATAATCTCCAAGGACACAGTGATCTCCTCCCATGAACCCAACTAAATGGCACCTCTCCATAGATAGAAAAGCATCGATTAACAACTCTTGCCGCCTTGGAAACTTATAAAAGTAAAGTTAATCACGTCAAATTGACCTCCAACATTCTTACCCTACCCACACTTTCCTATACGGCCACATAAGGACACTAACCACAAATGTAAAAATAGTACCAAAAGAACTTACAACCGTCTAACCAAATATAAAAGAGCGGTTACAGGGAGAAGGCTATCAGGACCACCAACAAGCTCCATATGCCCCCTTATCTGACCCCACCCCCACAACAAAGTGCCAACTAAACTGCATAAGCCAATAATTGAAAACAACAAAGGACAAGAAAAACAATAATAATTGGGAGAAG
Organism: Pinus taeda; assembly: GCA_000404065.3. NCBI lineage: Eukaryota > Viridiplantae > Streptophyta > Pinopsida > Pinales > Pinaceae > Pinus > Pinus taeda. Next base: position 162,654 of record APFE030601152.1, on the reverse strand, counting down.
GAGAGGGCTATATTTTGAATATCCATACCAAAAAGAACCTAGCTACGAGCACCACCACCCACCTGACCAACCCAATCTTGACTCTAGTCTCATGAATCCGTCGCGAGCCAGGATCCCAAATTGCGTTTTGCGTTACCAATGGAGCCAAAACCTCATCGAACATCCCCCTTCCATTATTCATTATGCACAACAATACGCCAAAGAACAGGAATGAATCACCTGATAAGCCTCCCTTCTCTCATGGACACACTATTCCCCTAGATTTATGAACCCTTATCTCCCAGCGCTTATGAATGCACATAAGCGCCAAAATCATACCAATTATACTTTGGTTCACCTCCAAACTATTATCCCTCGAAGCGCCAAACAAGGCTTGCATAACATGTTTTAGATTCATTAATGATGCGTGGAGTTTCTATTAAACACCCAAGTCCTCAGCTTCTCTACTTACATTTTCCACCCCCATCGGGGACATGTTAACAAATATTTTGATATCAACTTCACATATATTTACATATAAAACCATAAAATTTGAAAAAAAAAAATACTAACCATAAATATTTCAATATTCACTTTATGTCATTATATATATATATATATATTTATATATATATATTATATTATATATATATTAAGTTACTACTAAGTACCCAAGTCTTGTGCTTCTCTACTTACATTTGCCACCCCTATCGGGGACATGTTAACTAATATTTTGATATCAACTTCACATATATCTATATATAAAACCATAAAGTTCAAAAAAAATAATACTAACCATAAATAAAATATTTCAATATTCACTTTTAGGGGTAACTCTGGCTTACCTTGTATGGACCTTTTGACTACCGATTTCCCTATGATATAATAATAATAATAATATTAATATTTGAATGTCAATTATGTATATCTTATATAAAGAAATTAAAATAAAAAATTCTTATGGTTTAAACATTTTATTTGTGTGTTGGTTGAAATGAATATCTTATCTCGCAGAAGGATCTCTGAGGAGAGGGACTTTTGTCAGTTGAGAGTTATTTGAATGATGAAGTTGGGGTCTACGATAATTATTTGGGAAACATGCAACATAAATGTATCAAGCTTGTCCCCCATCCTAAAGTTTTGACTCCCACGCGACATGATGGTAATAACTTCAACCCTTCCATAAATTAGTATGCATAATTATGTTAATGTTGGTTTTGGTCTAGAGCCACCTTTGAGCTCCCCTATTTGTAATATACTACTTACTTTGGTTACCATGGCTCCTTACTCCTCTCACTGAGGAAAATCCCTTGTCCATTGAACCAAAGTGGAGACTGTTGTTGTCACTGTCGAGACCACCTTTTAATGCTTATTCCCATCTGTTATTAAGAAGAAGATTAAAGCCATGGAGGGTTATGTCAACGTGGAGCACACATATACAGAGGATGATAATGTTGATATGTTAGTCAAGGAATTTGTGCTGGGAACCAACTACATGAGAGACACTGAATTTTTTAGGATTATTGAGCATTAATGGCATACAAAAACATTTGTTACTCATGCTTTACTTGCTCAGGAATTAGACCATCTCAAGTTTATATAACAATTGGAGAATTTAGAGAAGGAAAGCCATCTTTTGGTTACCCTTTATTCATGGTTGACAAAGAAACATGGCATGGTTCTTATCTCAAAATCGACAGGATGCTCAAAGGACAACCCAATAGATATCTCTTATGGTTGGGATGCAAAGGAGACCCATGTTTGCCCTTAAATCTAGGTTATCAGCTATGGATTTTAACTTTACTATTCTCATTTTTAGATTTATCTTTAGTTTCACTTGCGTTATCAACTTGCAAACCTAAGCAGGTTTGGTTTCCTACATGGTGAATATGCCTAGTTGCATGGTAGACTTAAATCTTGTCTCCTATAATGTCCATATCTAGTTCAACTTGGTTTCCTGATGGCCATGTCAATATATCCTTTTGGTTTTTCATGAACCCTATGAGCAACAAGTTTTCTTCAGCACATGACTCAATATTTAACACATTACTTTGGTTTCCTTTAGGTAGACTAGTCTTGTAGCCTCTAAGTTTTTTGTAATTATGTACTTTAGTTAACTAACTGTAATAAAATAGACTAGCTTACTTAGCCAAAATTTCCATGTTTAGATAAAATTATAGGGTTAAACAAATTTTTGGATCAAGAGAAGCATTACAACACGCTATGGGGGGAGATATTATTTAGTATTGTTACATTTAAAAATAATGAAAAAATATTTGCATTAACAAAAAATATTTAAATGTTGGCTATAAATAAAATACTTCAATTTCCACTTTAATTTTACATCAATTTTATATAGAGAGATAAAATAATTGAAAGTAATTTCTAATTGTGTAATTCCTTCAATACTCAGTATGGAGTTGACATGTGGCATCTAACATTGATATTAAAGTTCAATATGAAAGAGATATATAACTTATTGAGTCGAGTGATCTAATGGGGGAAGAGAGAGACATAAAATAATACTTACATTAAATTTTTTTAAATATTAATAACAAAAAATCTTCCAATATGGACCAATATTAATAACAAAAAATCTTCCAATATGGACCATAAATATGAATAACAAAGAAATATTTCAATGTCACCCATAAATGAAATACCTCAATGTGCACTTTAAACAAGTGTGTAATCCATGCCATTTAAGTGAAAATTATGCTTTTGGAAAAATTGCAAATTGATATATGAAGTGGAAAAATTATTTGTCTACTAAAAGACAAGGATTTGCATAAGGTTTGGTAGCTGGTAACCACTAGCAATTGCACCAAATGTTGCAAAGGAAACACCATAAGGCATAAATTCAAGAAGAATCGTGATATATAAAAGACCAATGAATATAAAAATTAGTAAACAAAATGTCATTCAAATCTAGAAAATAAAGAGAAATCACTTACATTATGCCAAATTTACAAATTCTATAACCTTTCAAGTGTAGATTGCCTCTCAATCTTCAAAGGCACTATTTTAAGTTCAAATAGAAAATATTTGACAGAAAAGATGTTCTTTTTCAATATTGAACTATCTCATGTGATCAAAAGCTTACAATCTTTTACCACTTTCTCTTAACGTGATTGGATTTGTCTTTGCTTGTCCTTGCTTAACATATTTTGGGAATTTTGATTGGTTTATGACATAGGAGGTTTATTTAAAAACTTTTTACCAAAATGACAAATTCAAAATTTACCATTAGATGAACTAGTTTAAAGCATAGCTAAGAAATATATATATCAATAAAGCTAGTCACCGACATAGCAACTTTACACTATTTGATAGGAGAGAAGTGGACCTTCTGTTGAGCATTGATTAAATAATTCTTTTAGCTGACATATCAACTTTAATTCACTATTCATAGGTACCATGGTGAATTCTTGGTACCAACCATGATCTTTCCTTTATTCAACATGATAGTTTGCGAGACTTGGCTATGCATTTGACCAGAAAAGGGCCTATAAATAAACACAAGAGGCTTTTTTATGACTCACAAAGCAAACTCTATTCTGAAAAAGTTTAAAAAGGTTGTGAAGTGTACATTTGATGAAATAATTCTTTTAGCTGACATAGCAACTTTAATTCACTATTGATAGGTACCATAGTGAACTCTTGGTAACAACCATGATCTTTCCTTTATTCAACATGATATTTTGCGAGAATTGGCTATGCATTTGACCAGAAAAGGGCCTATAAATAAACGCAAAAGGCTTTTTATGAGTCACAAAGCAAACTCTATTCTGAAAAAAGTGGAAAAAGGCTATGAAGTGTACATTTGATGCTGAGGTTGTTTCCTTTCACACAGGTTTAGTGCATATTTCTTTATCCTCTCTTAGTCTTTTCTGACAAATTTTCATTATTGAACTTTCTCACTTGATCAAAATATTACATAAATTTCATAATTACTGTTAAGTTACTTGAACATAATGTTTGATAAATGAAAAAAACAAAACTCTATATATGCATTTTTGTACTTTTTATGCTTCAAGAAAATAATTTTCAATTTTTTCTTCACATTGTTCAATCGACATTCTTTAGAAAAGTTATGAGCTTACACCATGTTGCATGGGGATCCATCTTATCTAAGACAATGGAGTCGACTACACGAAGATGCTTTGCAAATTTATTTTATGTTGGTTATAATGCTTGACAACACCAACACCAGGGTGGGTATATCTACCAAGAACAAAAATTTGTCAAACAAAGAAATACAGATTGACTTGTGCAAATCCATATGAAAATTCTTTGTGATTTTTAGGGATGCCAAATATGGATTACCAATATGAATAACACAACAAACCTCAATTGCAATACAATAAAAAAGCTAGAAGTTTGAGTGACAAATCATCAAAAGTCTCCTAACTTCAATTACAATAAAATAAAGAACTAAAACTTATGAATGTTACTGATGAAAAATCAATGAACGGTTTCAAACTCTGTTAATTATTTGATTGGTTGTTAATTACTTTTAAAATAGATTTACTATTGTGGAAAAAATCTCATACATATCCATGTGATGATTTAGGAGAATGCCTAATATTCATAGACCCCAAATGCTAATAATAGGGGTGATGCCCACAAGAGAACACTTATTATGCGGAGACCCCAAATGCTAATAAAATAAACATATCTTGCACATGAGCCAAAACTTCCAGAAGTAATGATATGTATGGAAAACCAAAAAAATAATTCATGATTAGACTTAAGGTGTTGAATCTATGTTGTATTTGCAGCAATGTACAAGAGATAGTCAGTCTAGATTTGTGTTCCAAACCCATGATCAACCAAAAAGGAGGACCAACCTTTTCAAGCATTGATTCATCTACATCTCAAACTTCGTGTTGAGAGTCTATCAAAACTCTCATCAAGGATTTCATGATCTATAGAGGTTTTATTTTATTATATAATAAGTCTCTACATTGTGAGGAGTGCAATAAGTAAGGTTGAGCTCATTGGTAGAAATTTTTGTTGAAGGTGATTAAAGCCCAAAATAATGATGATGCAAGGGAAGTTACAAAGAAATGTATAGGAATGAAAACATGTAATGGAAAAATGGTTGAATGATGTATGTACAAGAAAGACATCGTATTAGAATAATGATTGCAACAATTGGTTACCCATACATTAGGTGGATGGTTGTTCATTTATATTGATGTCAACATCATAGAAGTATGATATAAATACTAGGTTGAAATAAACATAGACATTGTTGATCAAGAGGACCATGTGCTACAAAGGAAGACAAGTTGGGTGTGGTAAAGAATTCATTTCACCCCGAAGGGGGGGTGTTAGATAATAAAGAAAATGAAAATTCCAAAAGGTCATGTTTTAGAATTTTTTATATCATGTCTTATGTGTGTCAAAGATATATTGAGTTAATAGAAAGGTCATTGAGATGGTTGTGCTCTCTTGTCTCTGTTTTTCTTAATTCTATGGAGGTAATTAAAATTCAAAATTACAAATATTTTGGTAAAAGCAATCCATTTTTTTATTTTTATTTTTTAAACTTAAATTGTATCATAATTTTGTGAGTAATTAATCATAAAGAGCATCAATCTATTTTTTTATTTTTTCTTCAAAAAAAGAAAGAAATAATTTATCATATTTTTGTGATTATACTAATAAAGAGGATTATCATGGATACATATTAAGGTAATAGCCACGAGAGACACCAAATTGGTGTATGAGACCCCCTTGTTTGTGGGACAAGGGACCTACCTCCGCGCAATGATTTTATTGTTAAGTATACGAAGGCACACGTACTCTACTCCCCTCTAGTTTTGAACATGTGACCTCTTAGGAGGAAACACATGCTCTTAACCATTAGACCCACTCAAGTTTTATATATATCTTTAGACTATTCCATATTAACTAACATTTTTATTTGTATTGATACATTTTCATTCTTGACAAATACATTTCAATTTTAAATAACTAAGCCACTATTTTCTATCAAATAAAAATAAATTTTAAATATCATTCCCCCATATATATTAAAATATAATATTTTATGGGATTTTTGAGACGAAAAAGTCCTAGGGTTGCAGGTTTCTGAAGCGGTTTTCTCCATGGACGGATGCAGAGGAGGGAGCTCCACTCCCTCCTACAAAGAGGCAGTGGCCAACAAGGGCAAGAAACCCCAAGAATCAGGTAGAGATAACACTAAGGAAGGAGGAAAAAACTGGGAAGAGGAAACAGAAAGTAACAAAGTGAAGGAGAATGATGGCACAAAAGACAAGGAGGAAAATGACAAAGAACAGGGAACAAAAGACAGGAAACAAAAGGGATCGTGCAAGCCCAACGCTGAAATCACTCCCAGAGTTGTTTTAAATGACCCAGCGCTACAGGCGCACAGGGAGCACATGCAGACTTATGTAATCATATGCAAATTCATGGGACTATGGCCCACTAAAAAGGCTTTACAAACATGGATCAGATACCACTCGAAGCCTAAAGGAAGCATTGATTTTCATCTAGGTTCCAAAGGATTCTTCACTGTGTTGTTTGTGAATATTGAAGACAAAGACAGAGTGTTTGAAGGCAGGCCCCACTTCTATGCAGCAACAGGGCTCTATATGCAGCCGTGGAAGATGAACTTTGTACCGGAGCGAGAAACCTTTACCTCAGTCTCGGTTTGGGTAAGACTCTATTCTCTACCTCTGGATTATTGGCAAATAGAATCATTAATTTCTATATGAAATAAACTAGGAAGGTATGTCAACACTTTGAAGCCACAAGGAGGGGAAAATATACTTCCTTTGCTAAGATTTGTGTAGAGATGGATCTATCTGGAGCACTTCCAGACGAGGTCATATTAGAGGTTTTTTTGATGAGGAATGGGTGCAGACAGTTGACTACGAACATATTCCATTTAGATGTCATAAATGTCATGAACACGGGCACCTTCTCAGAGATTGCCCTCTCAATAAAGCAGAGAACAAAAGCAAACCTAACACAATGAAAGAAACAAATAGTTTTCACAAAGGTAAAAGAGGCAAAAAATGGCCAAAGCAACACCTAAGTGAAGGTCAAAATGTGAGGCCGAATCAGTTCCATGTTCTTGAAGAGGAGGAAGAAACAACAAGTGAAGATCAAGTAATGAAGGATGGTTATGATAAGCAGAAGAAGGAAGAAGAACAGGATTAGGAACAGGTAAATGAAAAATAGAAAGGGATCATGATGAGTGAATCAGAGATGGATATGGATCAGGAAATGACCTAGAGTGAGATGGAAATGGAGGTCAATGAGTTACAAGAGATTCTTGACAGAGAAAACCTAGATTTAGAAGGGTTCTTGAGTAAGGGAACAACTGGTGGGGTAGAATCTCTACCACAAGAAGAATGCAATCGAATAAAGCAGTTATTCTTATGGAAAACTTAGGCAAAGGGCATGGCAGAAGAAAACAACATGGAAAGACAGGGCAACCAAGGAGTGAAAGCAGTAAAAACAACTCCAGGATTAGCACCGAGAAACCCAAGAAAAAAAGAGGCATAAAAAAGCAGAACGAGCTATTAATGGAATGTGGCAAGCTCATGATAGACTCAAGTAAGATGAAAGATCTAACCAGTTACTCCTTTACCAATCAGTAATTATGAAGTTTACAACTTGGAACATCAGAGGTCTAGACAGCAAAAGAAAACAGAGAATGCTGAATAACAGAATGAAACAGGCAACTCCGGATATTTTTTTGTCCAAGAAACGAAATGCTTCGTTCAAAAGTTAAGGAAAATCCATAGTAAGTGGCTCAGCAGATATGAGTTTCTAGAAGTCAAAGCAGAAAATACAACAGGGGGTATCCTCACCCTCTGAAATCCCCAAAAAATAGGAATAATTGATGCAGAGGCATCAAGGAATTATTTATCAGTGGTTATACAACTTGTAGGAGATAGAGACACTTATATAGCAACGAATGTTTATGGCCCTCAAAGGTTAGATAACAAAATCAGGTTTATTGACTCTTTGGTGGACCTCCGGAACAGATATGCAGGGATACCATGGGTTATAGGAGGAGACTTCAACATGATTAAATCTCTCTTGGAGGAAAAAGGGGGTACAAGAGCACTAAACAAAGATTCCTTAGCTTTCCAAATCGTTTCAGAAAACATGAAGCTGGTGGACATTGAGACAAACAATGGTCTATGTACATGGAAAAACAAAAGAGGAGGGGATTCCTAGGTAGCTTCCAAGCTAGACAGATTCATGATCTCTGAGGAGCTCATGCTTCTAGATAAGGAAATAATAGCAGGTATTCTTCCTTTTGGAGGTTCAGATCACTGGCCGATTTAGATGGAGATCAAGGGCATTGGAACCCCAAGAAACAAACCGTTCAGGTTTGAAAATATATGGCTTTCACACCCTGAATTCATCAACAACATTGGAAAATGGTGGGATGAAGACTTGCAGATTCAGGGATCAACTATGTTCCTGCTACATAAAATATTAACACACATCAAGCTGAAGCTAAAGGATTGGAACAAGAAGGAATTTGGCAATATTTTCACAAGTAAGAAAATTGTGGAAAACAAAATCCTAGAACTCAATCAAGCTTTGATCAAGGATGGCTTTGATAAAGACAAAAATGATCTAGCAGAGAAATATCACCAAGAATGGGAAATGTTGTGTAAACAAGAAGAATTTTTTTGGAAACAAAAATCTAGGGTTCTATGGCTAAAAGAATGAGAACGTAACACTAAATTTTTCCATAGATCTACCATTGCAAATAGAACACACAACATAATCTCTTCAATCAAGGATGAGGATGGCCAAATTCATCAATCCCATTGGGAGATAGATGCATTGTTAGTAAAGCACTTCCGTGACATTGCCAAGGAAAACTTTTCAGGAAGAGAACCTTTCATTAAGGACTTAATTAAACATATACCTAAACTGGTATCCAGAGAGGATAATTGTAATCTCAACAAACCTGTAACTAAAAAGGAGATCAGTGGGGTCGTCAATGAAATGCAAAATGGCAAGGCTCCAGGTCCGGATGGATTTAACGTGGATTTCTTCAAAGCCTGCTGGAATATTGTAAATATAGTTAAATATTCTAGGCGAAACAAGACCATTTTGAAAGCTCTCAATACCTCCTTTATTGCCCTTATTCCAAAACAGGATAATGCTCAAACGCCAGAGAAATATAGGCCCATCGCTTTATGCAATGTAGTCTACAAGATAATTTCCAAGGTTGTGGCTAACAGACTCAAACCCTTGTTGCCCACGCTTGTCTCAAGGGAACAAACTGGTTACATAGAAGGTAGACAAATTCTGGACAATATAATTCAAGCTCACGAGGTGGTTCACTTGTTAACAAGCAACAAGAGAGCGGGTATGATCATGCAACTAGACATAGCCAAAGCATATGACAAAGTGAATTGGATATATATCAAAAAAGTGCTCACAGCGTTTGGTTTTGATCACAATTAGGTCATATGGGTCATGGCCCTGGTGACTTCATCCAGCTTTTCAATTTTAGTGAATGGCTCTCCATCTGAACTTTTTCTCCCTTCCAGAGGACTTAGACAGGGTGATCCGCTCTCCCCTTTTCTCTTCATCCTCATGATGGAAGGACTGGGGCGTTCCATTATGCATGCAAGAGTTATGGGAAGAATTCAAGGACTCAAACTTTCGGAGAATGGACAAGTTCTGACTCATCAATAGTTTGTAGATGATACCATGTTATAGGGAATTCCCACATTTAAGGAAGCACTAACTTACAAACAAATTTTGAATGACTTCGCTAAGGCTACAGGCATGAAATTCAATCTTTCCAAATCTAAAATCTTTTTCTTTAACACCCATATTGCCATCCAGAGAAATGTCTCCAGAATTGTAGGCTTTCAAAGAGAATCCCTTCCCTCTAAGTATTTGGGAGTTCCTCTTACAGCTAACCCCTGGCACAAGAGCATATGGGATCCATTAACAATTAGAATGCAAGACAAGGTCAAGAAATGGACAATCAGATCTTTAAATTTAATCGGTAGACTAGTTCTTACTAAGGCTGTTCTCCAAGCTATCCCAATCTTTATGCTATCAGCCCTCCTAGCTCCAATAGGAGTCTTGCAGCAATTTAGGAATATTCAACGAGATTTTCTTTGGGGAAAAGAGGAAACAAGGAAAAAATGGGCTTTAGTCTCATGGGACAAGATCTGTAAACCCAAGATCCAAGGGGGCCTAGGTTTGGATAATCTAGAGATTCTCAGCAAGGCTCTAGGAGCCAAACTTTGGTGGAGGTGGGTTAAGAATCCTAAAGCTCAATAGGCAAGCATCTGGAAGGAAAAATATGCCAATGCCTGGCCGGATTCTGATATCATACGTATGTCAGGATCAGTGAAAGGCTCTCCCATATGGAACAAAGCCTAGGAGAACAAAGGAGTGGTTCAAAAAAACAGTTTCTGGGAAATCAGAGATGGAGATCTGGCACTTTTCTGGGAGGACAAATGGCAACAAGAACCTAATCTACTAAAGGAAGAATTTTTGGGCCTCAAGCATGAGACAAACAAACAAGGATTAGTAAAGGTGAAAGACTTTTGGGAGAATTCACAAAATGCAAGAAAATGGAGAAAATGGAAAAAAAATAGAGGGAAGAGAGGATAAAACCCTCAACAATAAAGCATAGTCCCTTAAGAGGATGTTGTATCAGAGGATGATTTTAGTAATTGAAGGGCAGGACTAACTAAGATGGGGTAACAACAAAGAGGGCAACTTTAATATCAAGGAGGCTAAAGGTATTCTACTTGATCTAGAACCCCAAGCTCCAAACAAAACTTGGTAGAAGCTATGGAGGCACAAAGGCTGGATGAAAATCAAACTCTTCATGTGGTTAGTTCATCACAACAAAATTTTAACTTGGGACAACCTTAAAAAAAGGGGTATGCTGGGACCCTCCAGATGCCAGCTCTGTGAGGCCCAAGAGGAGACTATGGAACATCTTCTCAACAGCTGCATTTTCACCGCCAGGATATGGGATTTTTTTACCAACATCTTCAATCAGTCTAATAGAGACAAAGAAAGTATTACTAGCACTCTAAACAACTGGAGGAATAATTTTTCGGATTATGAAGTTCTCAATTCTGCCTAGGATCTTTTGCCAAGTTTCATTATATGGAATGTGTGGAAAGAAAGAAACAAAAGAATATTCAAAGAGGTAAAGGATGCCTCTCTTCGCCTGGCAGAACTGATATTAAAACAACTTAAGGAGACAGTTGGTACCACAGTAAGGGTTCTCCCCAAAAATCCTCCCTCAGAAGCAGAATTAAGAATTCTCCAGTAGTTAGGCATGCAGGGGCTTATTCCACAAGGTCTAGACAAGAAAATAAGCATGAGAGAAAAAGTGGAGGAGTTCTGGCATCCTCCCCCTGAAGGTTTTTTAAAGTACAACATCAATGGAGCTTCTAAAGGCAACCCGGGGGAGGCTGGCTTTGGGGGAGTTCTTCAGGATGATACTGGTAGCATCATCTCCCTCTTCCATGGAAACTTAGGAAAAACCACCAACAACATGGCAGAACTAATGGCGTTGGAACAATGCTTAGAATTTCTGATACAGAACAATTGCCAAAATGTCATAATAGAAGCAGATTCAGAGTTAGTCATCAATGCAGCCAAGAGAATCAGTAATGGAACAGGGCCAGAAAAGGTTACAAAACACTAGAGGTTAACTTGGGTTCTCCATAAAATCCAGGTACATCTACAGGAACTACGTACTCTCAGATTCATTCATGTGCAGAGAAAGGCCAACAAATTGGCAGACATTCTAGCCAACCAAGGTGTCAACTGCAAGGGCAACGCAATTTTAATGGAGTGGAATGCAATGGCGCAGAGCAACCTGAGAAAACTCTGTCATAACCAGGCAGAGGAGGACAAAGAAGTGTATAGGAGCAAAAGGAAAGAATCCAACTCGTAATGGACAAAAGTAAGAGGGTTTCACATTTTTTGACAGAGAGGTTTACAATGGAAGGTGAGCCAAGGTTGGCCTTAGCAGTCAAGCGAACCACAATCCAGAATATTCTCAGTGAAGGGCGACAGAGCTTCTCAAACCGAAGGAATGTTACAGGTAACAAGAGAAGGCAGCGGTTCAAGCATTAGCATCACCCAATTTTTCTGTGGCAGAAGCCAAAACCGCCACTGGAGTGGTTTTGGAGCGATCGTACCGCTTTCATGACAAAGGCGGTTTCGGAAATTTGGTAGTGATGCCATACAAAGCTTGACATGTGGAGGAGGGCCTGGTCCAAAAACCACAATCATCGCTCTCTAAAGTTCGACAGTTTCAGGCGTGCAATATCCGGCTCAGCCGTCTGATGGAGCAAGGCAGATCAACGCTCCAGATCGAGCGAGCAGTTTGGTGGAGCCCGGGGGTTAATCGTCTTACCTCTTCATGGTGTGAGGGATATCTCAGCCGTTAGATCAAAAGAAAATTTCAAACGGCAGCGATCGAAAGATAGGAAGGGTTTGTACGGGTGGTTACACATGGGGAGGGTTCATAGTACTTGAGATGCCCAGTGAATTAAAGTGGATGTTATCAAAAAGGGTTGGATGGGTAATTCTTGGGAAATGAAGGAATAGGCTTTAGATGAGCATTTTCCTTTTTGACGGTGACCATATAGAGAGATGAAGTATGTACAAATTGTAATTTTAGTTTGATTTAATGATAAAAAAGCACGTCTCTTGCTTTAGTAAAAAAAATATAATTTTATATTATTAAATAATTAATAAATAAATATATATATATATATATATATATATATATATAGATATATATATATATATATATATATTTCAAAGTTTCCAAAAACATTCTCACACACTCTATTCAATCTATCAAATGTCTCAACTATATTGAAGAAATGACGGTTTTATCGAATTTTAAAAACCTTGAAAATAGGCAAATTTCAATTTTCCTATTTTCTAATCAAATTCCAAAAAAGATTTCAAAAACATATGGAATTCAAAAGAACAAAAGGGTAGCAGACATGTTTTAGAGTTATCCTACATCACTAGAGTCTTTTTTGCACGTAGAATGATATTTATATAAGCGTTTCATTTTGTGCCACTTACTCGTATAAGTTCCATGTATTCATTAATTGTCACAGATTTATACGTTGGAACGTTGCGATGGTTGATCAATTCCTCTATTGATCCCGCTATTTTGTCTCCACAAGGATTACAGAAACCAATGATGTCTTTCGTTGACAACAACTCTATGTTCATCGTTTTTGTGGATGTTTGTAAATATCTGTGAAACCAATCGCGTATATCAATGAGTGCTATTAAATAAGTCATTGCGTGTTGTTTTAGTATACCGTGTACCATAATATTCAACTTTGGGAAAATACCCACATAAACCCAGATCTGGATAACATAAACTGCAATGAATATTGAAACAAAGTTGCAAATTTTGATATATTTGTTGCATCTATGTAATGAATATATAGTTTTCAAATATTTGATGAGTCGATATAACTTATTAGGAATTTTCATTCTAAACTTAAACTTGAAAGGAATTTTCATTCTAAACTTAAACTTGAAAAGGGTAGATCATGTTAAGAAAATAAGTGATATATGGCATATTTTACTTTTTAATTTGAAAAGTATGCCTCTAATTTCCAATATTATCAAAGTTTGATATACATCCATGAACATGGGCTTATACACATGCAAATATTCAAGTCAAAGTCTCAAAACCTTAATAAACCTCAATATTTTCACATTTTAATTACCTGCATTTGGTGGCTTAGGTTTACAACCAAAGAGTTGGGGATTCTTTTAACATAAACGCAGATGTTTTGAAGCAAGAAAGTTACACCTCCCGAATTGGAGTGAAATGACAAATCCAAAGTCAGACCTGGCTCCAGATGTAGAATTTCCTATATATTCACAAGCTCATGCAATTTACTAAAGCGCAGGACAAGAATCTGCTTCTACTTTCAATCAACATAAGCCAATAGATAGATGAAAACAATATGAAAAAGAAAAAGAAAAATCAATGGCACATAACACAATATGTATTTGGGGAAATCCGAATCCACTGCTCAAAACCCCACTATTTGTTTTGCATTAATCAACAATATGAGTGAAGATACAAAGCTTGTTCTCACTAGAACAATTCTACACAGGTATGTTCAACTCTCTCAACTCACAAGCTAGCTTAATCCAAATCCTTAGCCTATTCTACAACTCTCCAAGCCCCTATTTCCTTGTGCCCTTGGTCAAAGAATTTGGATGAATACAATATGCTCTGCTCAACCTTGAGCTTAATTGACATAAGTATTTCCTATCCTCCGCCTGATGACTTCCTTTGGCCAATAGTTAGCCAAATTTCCAAGCGTCCAAGTTTCTAATTCTTTACACAATTCCTGAGAGAATTAGCCCATATTTAAAGGGAAATTCCTCATCCATAATTGCGCAATCCAAAATTAGGCCCTTCTCTGTTTGCATGCATGATATTTACAACTTAGCAAATCATACAACTGATAGTACACTATCCATGCAATCTAGTCTCAACTGGGTCTTTCTTTAAACTAACATGCATGAGTTTCTCATGAGGGAATCTTGTTAACTGGAGTAACACTTGTGGATGCACCAGTGTACCAACTAACTCTAATCTTCTATTAGTTCCACAAATAGTTAGAACTAATTTAATTGACCATAACTCAGTGACCTGAGTTATCTAATTACAACTCATAAATAAACTCATTATGGACCCCTAAAACTTAGGGAGAACATATACATGACTTCCAAAAGACTTCCAACTCGAAATTGCTAAGTTAACTAAGTCAACTTAACTTAGTTAACTATTACAAGTTGCTATGCGAAAAGAATTACAATTTTAATTCACAATTTAATTCAAGGAAAAATTAAATTGGAATTTCTGGATTCTATTTTTAACATTTATTGTTGCTATTTTCAACACTGGACATGAAGGATAATAATAGATTCAAATACACAAGCCCATTTCTTCCTTGTCTCCAAATGCTTCCTTCAGATAATCTGGATGAAGACCGAGGTTGACACTAACTTCAAGCAAAAATTTACAACTTCTTTGTGGTATTCATTCATATGTATCCTATATCATTGTTTACATGATGATTGTACAAATTATCATGCAGAAAATAACTAACTAAAACTTTTAGTTAAAAATAACCATAGATCGAACTTTATAGCTATTATTACCTGTAGCTCGTTGGTGCGGAAGGCCATTTACTCTCATTTCTGATATCCAGAGGAAACAAATGGTGATAGTAATAATCTCCCCAATCAAGAAAAATGTCTTTCTGCACTCTGAGTCGGCTCCCATAACCTTCATTTGTGATAGGATCATTTGTGTGCTTATCCTTTTCTTCTAATGACAACTTAAAAAATTCTCTACTGACGTCCAAAGCAACCTTGAGAACATGAGAATCTATTCCATTGGAAGACTCCTCACTCTCTGCATGCATATGAGACTTCCTTCATCGTTTAAAGCAACGCTCATCGTCCAACCCAAATATATCGATAACTGGAATTTGGTCACCAAATAAAGTATACCCAACTTGGGAAATGTTGGGAAAATACTTGATTCCACTTTCAACAATACTTTGAACTCTCTGAATCGGTTCAGGTCAATCTTATTCCTTCTTTCTGAATGCAAACGAAAATCTGCTTCTCACTAACTCTATGGATAGATTGATTTCAATGTCCATACTTAAATGACGCAGACCAACCAACAAACCTTTCACAATATATCAAACGAGTAAACAAACTAGGCTTCCTATTCCGTGAGAGGCAAGGGAATCTGCTGAGAGTTTGTGTGAGCACATGTTTTTCCCTTTCCTTTCACGGAATAGGAACCCATACTTTGACTGTGTTGTTATCCGAGCTGGTAAAGAGCAGTCCATTGACAATAACGACTATGGAATTGAAGGCATGGTCGCAAGGCAAGCGGTTTTGTCCCACGAGCCCGAATACAAAATATTGTTTCTTCACTGCTTCAAAACAAAACTTAAAGCGTTGCAGCAAGCATCGAAAAAAACAACATTTGTCTCAAGATAACCAGCGTTCGGACCACCGATTCTTACCCCCCTCCTTCCCACGTCTCCCCTGCCTCCATTTCCCCGCCCCTCGCTATGGTCTTCTAATTGTCTGTGCTGCGAGACATCAACCCTTGCTCTGCCCCTCACATATCAAAGGTCTTTGATTGAAAAACTACACTGTTTTAGTTCAATTATTGGCAGTTGGTGCGTGCAAAACTACCTTAACCAACATTCTCCACCTACCCTCTCATCCAATGGCTGGAAATTTTCTAATCATCAAACCCACAAAATCAATGGCCCACCAAGGTACACAGTGTCACCTGAGGGGAGTTCTTCTGAGAGGAACACCTTATGACATAACTAGTAAGTCTACACATTTGCATTTTTACTCCTACTTGTTAAGGTGTTGAAGAACCCATAAATGATGGTGGACAATAACTCTAGGTAAATATATTTATTTACATATTGTTTCTATCCTTTTTTTTATGCAAATACTTGCTTAAACTATAGTGGGTAGTAAATTGTTAATTATGCTAGTATGAACTATTTTTAGTTTTGGGTGGTTTAATAATGAAAAATCATTGCACAAATATCCAAAAAATCATGGCATAAATATTGCAACTACATCAAAAAATAATGACAAAAATATTTGAGGCAATTATCCCATGGCATTGTATTGTGCAAAAACTACACTAAGACCTTCAATTTATGGTCCAATCAAATATTTGAAAAATCATTTTTTCAATGATATTTAAAAATAAATATGTTTTTTTTTCAAAGTTAAGCATAACTTGCATTTGTCAATGCTTAAATAATAGTAGTCGATAGGTCGATTGTTAGAGTCGTGCTTGGTAGGGACTAATAACACATTTTTTACATCAACTTTATATATATAGAGATAAAGTAATTGAAAGTAGAAAATTATAATTTTAGTTACACACACACATATAATCTTGTGAAGCAATTACACCAATATTTCTCATCATCATGTCACTCATAGGGAATTAGGACACAACAACCACTTTTCCCAACCACCCAAAATAACTCCAATTGACAGCTCATACATATATATCTTAATTTTGGATTTATAAGCATCTATAGGGATCAAATAAAGGCGCAAAACTTTAAGTTTTATATTCTAAAAGAGCTTTGTCACTTAAAAGATTTGATCCCTCTTAATGCTTGTTAAATCAAGAATTAAGAATCTGTGTTAGTTTTATAAAAGCAAATCAAATTTATACATTCAGTAACTTACTCCACAAGAATGGACAATTGGGTCAAGCCTATTTGCCTTACAGGTAGTCCATTTTCAAGAGGCACCACTATACCTCCAAGGTCTAAGAGAATCCTCCTCTCATTATTAGACCGAGTTACTTTAGAAAAATTTGAATTTTGAATCTTTTAATTTATACCATACATCATATCATGACTATGGCTAATTGAATTGCTTAACTTGACTTAATCTACTTAATTTTTAATTTAAAAAATTATATGTATTGTAATATATATAAAATATATATAATTATTAAAAATTTCTAATGTACAACATATTTTGATTGATTAAGTCATTGAATTTTTTAATAAAGAGAAATTAAAATTAATCTATTAATTAATTATAATATATATATTTGGTAGTAAGCACCACGGGGATTTGAACCAGTGGACCTATAGCAAAAAGTGCCTTAACAAGTCATCTATTTACGGTCATCCAAAAACCTCATAAACTATTAATTAATATATTTCATTTAAAATATCTAAATTAATTATAATTTATATTTAATTGATAAATAAAATTTTATATATATATATATATATATATCCAAGTTCACTTAAAAGAATTCTTTTCATCTAACTATATATATCCAAGTTCACTTGAAAAAAAATTCTTTTCATCTAACTTCAATTCTCCTAAATAATATGACAAATGTTAACCCATATACAACATTGTACTCGTAAAACACATGAAATTATCGAACTGGACAAAATTTATTTAATTGATTAAAAGTTTTCTATCTAATTGATTTGAAATTTTCTATCCACTTAATTTAAACAACGAGACTCCTTGATAAGGTTAATCCGTGGATCTTGATCTCGTTACGAAGCACTGTAAAGTATTTTATGCTTAACGTATAAGTTTTACTAAAACTATAATTTTATTTCATTGAAATTGTAAAAATAAATGTGAATCCAATTATCAAGATTCAAGAAGCGTCAATATTATATATATATATATATATAATGGGTAAAGAATGTAACCATCGTCTTCACGTAGTAAAACTATAATTTTTTTTTTGTAGGCAAAGGTGGTATTTTCATTTTCTATTATCATATCAGAAAATTACAGTAAAATTGGTGGAACCAGCTACCCGCCCACCAGGGGAAATCGAGTAGGGTGTCCACCTAAAGTTTTTAACAGCAAACCAAAAAAAGAAATATCGCATTCTCTTTTTCCAGGCTAAATAAACATTACAGTCCTTCCCTGGTCTAATTCTGCTGATATGCATATAAAAATTGTCTATTACAAAATGTGGGAAGTTGTCTAGATTATCTAAATACCGCAAATTCATCAAAAGGAAGACAAGAACTAAAACTACTCAACTGCATTAGCAAGGATTGGAGAGTCCTCCTTGTTGCTCCTTGTTGCTCTTCTGCTGGCTGTCCTTGAGCAATTGCTGGATCTCATCTAGTTGCTTCCCTTGCATCTCCATGGAGATTTGCAGAATGCGGAGATCATGTCTCAAGTTAGGAACACCCTGAGCCATCTCAGCCATTTCAGAAGCCACTTGCTCCAATGCTTTGGCAAGCAATCGTTTCATCACCCAGTAAATGTGTAAGGATTGTTTGAAAAGAGACATCCTTCCTCTCGTATTACCAGGGTCATGCACCAGCAGCTCCCAATCCTCCATTTCTGAATTAGATTGAGCTTGTATTGCTTCTTCTTCCATATTTTGGATGATTCACCTGATTTTAGGATTGGTATTCTGAACGTAAGCTCGTTCTGCCCGCTGAATTTTATGCTCGAAAGTTTGTCTGGCCCTCCTGCCAGGACGTCTGCTCGGCTCAGGTTCCTCTCCTTTACCATCCCGAGCTTTGCTGGCCTCGCTGTTCTGACCTCGGATTGGGGCAGTCTCGCGGACACCCTGACGAATCCTCCTCCGACGCCCGCGCTGCGGTACCCGTCTACCACGCCGGCTCCGCTGGCTAACACCCATGGCATACTGCTCCCATTCCTCTGCATTCATACTCTGGTCGCGGCTTCCATCCTCGTCTGAAGTATCAGGGATTTCAAAAACTTTCTCTGGGTCCTCTTCCTTCACTACCCCTTTTCCTTTCCAGTCTGACTCCCTGGTTCGCGCAGCTTCCATTTCCTCCGCTAACCGAGCCTTCTTTCTTGTTTCCATAGATCCGCTCACAGAAGGCCAACTATGAGTAATGCGGGAGGTTCTCAGACGACTTGTGACTCCTCTTGCGCTGCAAAAGCTAACTGAAGTTTTCTGATGCCGGGTGCTTTGCATTCAGGTTTTTATAAATTCCCGGAACCCGCTCCTGCTATCAATCCGGCTGTTCGAATCCTGCCATCTATTCCTCCCATCATGGCATTTCCTATCAACCATCCTATTGGATTTATTCTGGTTTACAGTCCCTGGCATGTACTCGCCATTTCTGCGCCAGTTCGAATCTATGATTGGGTTTATGTGAGGCGGATTTTTCCCCTCAGATTTCGTACCTTCTCGATGTGATCTCCCATGGTGATCACCGATCCCTTCTCCCGGTCCTTTCTGACATTCCTTAACTGCCTGTCCTAAATTCTGTCCTTCCCCAATGCTTCGCACGAGTATTACCATTCGCATGGGGATCCTAATCATAATGAGCCTGCGTGGTCTGGACGCTCCACATCCCTCTGGTGCTCCAGCTCATCACTCTCCACCTTGCTACCTGTGGCTTGGTCATGATCGGCCTTGATTATGGTTGCCAGGTCCATCCATGCCTTGTGCCCGCACACCGCTCTCCATTGAACATCCACCGAGCTGCCGCGGCCTCTACATCCCCAGTTAGCCAAGAAGTCAGCCGCCTGGTTTCCTTTCCACCTCACATGGTTTATTACCTTATACTCAATGCGTTGCAGAAGATCGGCAATTTCCTGAACTATTCCGGCTGTTCGCCAACTATTCGTGACTTTTTCCCAATTCCGGCCATTGCTAAGCTTCTTCAGCATTTCCACCGCGATCTGAGAGTCCCCTGTGATTTCTAGATTGGAGTAGCCATTTCTTACCGCGATTCTCAAACCTTGATGCAGAGCCCAGAACTCTGCCTCATTATTTGTCATTTGCCCCCCCCCCCCCAATTTGCAAAAATCTATCTTACCTGATTACTGTTGTCCCTGAAAATGCCTCCAAAGCCTGCTTCGCCTGGGTTCCCCTTAGAGGCCCCATCGAAATTCAATTTGATGAAATTATCTTTGGGATAGTAGAATTTATCCGGGCTTTGGGTCCGCATCTCATGGTTGGGATTCTGTTTATGAAAGACCATTTCGAATTTTAAATTTAATCTGTTCAAGATTTTTTCCTCCACCTGGTTGGCCTTCCAATCTTCCCCTACCCATTTATCCACCAAGATTGTTTCCTGCAGTAGCTTGATTGCTTTTCCCCAAATGACTTCCGGCTCCTTTGCTGAGTTCTGGAATATCCTGCGATTTCTCTCCTTCCAAATCATCCAGAGGATAAATCCGGAGATGAGGTCCCAAGCTCTTCTGACCACTTTGCATTGAAAAATTTCCTTATTCCATTGAAAAACCACTTCATTGAATTCGCGAGGCATTTTCAGGTTTACCGAAAGTTCGTTTGGTATTTATCCACAGGGTCTTGGCAAAGGGACAGTTTAGCAGCAGATGGTTTCTGGTTTCCCCCTCTGAATTACACAGACAACATCTCGATGGGCCAATAAAACCTTTCTTTTGAATTCGATCCCAGGTTAGGATTTTGTTTTTTGATGCCAGCCAGATAAATATGGAGACTTTCGGCCACCAATTCCTTTCCCAAACAATTCTCCAGTTGGGGTTCTCTTCGTTTCCAGTTTGCACGGAGGTTAGGAAGTAGGCCTCCTTAGTAGTGAACGAGCCTTTCGTTGAATTCCCCCATCGGAGAATATCCCTACCATTGTGAGCTTTAATCTTTCTTGACTCAACCTCCTTCCTGTAGGCTTCTTTTTGGTCCGGACTGAACTCTCTGTCCCACTCCGTCAGATCAACCCATATTCTCCAACTTTCTTCTGGGTTATTAGCTTTCCAATAGTCCCTGACGTGAAGTCTATCTCCTCCTATTCTGTCACGGATCTGTTGGAGTCCCTGTATGCTGCTCAGTGTTTCCTTCTGATGCCATTTATCCTCCCAGAAGTTAGCTTCCTCGCCACCTCAGATCTCCCAAAAGGTATGCTTTTCAACCAAATCCCTGTTAAGACGAGCTAGGTCCCAGATAGATGACCCTTTGGGAGTTTCTCTTCGCCTTAAGATTTCCACTGCAGTTTCAGGCATATTATTTTTTTCTTTCCATATAATTTTTCACAGATCATTTCCCCCCCTGAGCCATCTCCACCAAAGTTTCGCTCCTAGCACCTTATTGAGAATCGCAGGGTCCCTCAACCCC
Organism: Pinus taeda; assembly: GCA_000404065.3. Taxonomy (NCBI): domain Eukaryota; kingdom Viridiplantae; phylum Streptophyta; class Pinopsida; order Pinales; family Pinaceae; genus Pinus; species Pinus taeda. Next base: position 140,978 of record APFE030601152.1, on the reverse strand, counting down.
AGTCCTCCTTTCTCCTTTCTTTCAGTTTACTGGCTCCAGGAGGCTAAGGCCCATTTTTTCTTCTGATCAGCCCCTCTCCATATAAAATTTCTAATGAGCTCTCTTATCCTTGCGCAAATACCTAGGGGGGCTGCCATTATTGATAAAGGGTAGACAGGGATAGCTTGAAAGACAGATTTTGCCAGAACTATTCGGCCAGCGATGTTTAAAGTTTTGAAGGCCCAATTTGCCACCTTGTTACTGTAGGAATTTACAGGGTAAGTTCCTCAGAAAGAACACCAGAAGGACACCGCTCACAAACAGATCACAGATCAATACACCAGTATTTTGACGTGGTTAAAACCCTCAG
>APFE030601152.1:112153-140609 GCA_000404065.3 Pinus taeda | reverse complement strand
CTTGCCAATTTTTCATCTTTTTGGAGGTAAAGTCCAAGACGTTGCCCAGGTATTTAGTAGGAAGTTCGCCCCTCCTGAAACCCAAAAGTCTTATAATAGTAAAACTATAATTTTTATTTCATTGAAATTGTAAAAATAAATTTGAATCCAATTATCAAGAAGCGTCAGTATTATATTTATATATATATTTAAAATGGGTAAAGAATGTAACCACCGTCTCCATGCAGTAAAACTATAATTTTTTATTTCTTAAAATTGTAAAAATAAATTGAATCCAATTATCAGAAGCGTCATATTATATTTTAATATATTTAAAATGGGTAAAGAATGTAACCACCGTCTCCACCAGTAAAACTTAATTTTATTTCTTGTAATTGTAAAAATATTTGAATCCAAATTATCAAGAAGCTTCAAATATTATATTTATATATATATATTTAAAATGGGTAAAGAATGTAACCACCGTCTCCACGCATTTTTTCCAAAAGCTTCTAGAAATGGTATAAAATAATAAAATATGAAGACTTTAGAGAGTCCTCCTTGCTTGGGTTGTTCGAAAGGAAATGCTTACTTCTCACGCCTTCACTGTGGACTAAGTAAATGATGTTTTGCACTTTTGGGAAACTGCAACTTGTAAAATATAAAATGAAGATCTCTTGGTAACTAGATGCCTTCTATGTGAAGTCATTCTTGAAATGATGTTTCAGAGTATTGGAAAAGTGGAAGCCAAAGTTGTTGATATGATTGGACGAAAGCTCTGTGTTTTGGCAGAAGCCGCGGAAGAAATTTAGAAAACGAAAAAACCATAAAACGTGTTTTCCATTACTTAAATGTGGGCTATTACCCAGTGCAAATGCATGTCTTTATCAACTCTGCAATTGCAGAATGTTGATACTGTAATGGATTTTGTTTGAGAAGCAATTCCATATCCATTACTGTTTTCATTTATTAGTAATTTTAATTCCGTATGTTAGGAAGGCTGCAACAGTTTGAGGTCCAATTAAACTGTATGTACGTTACGGGGTGGAAAATTCAACGGCAGCCGCCATGGGCGGGGCCGAGGATGGAGAAAAAGGAATGTTATGGGGTCGCATTGCAGCAGTAAATAATAATATAAAGGTTGTGGTTGTTTTGCAGTGGCGGCAGAGAGGAAATTTTGGTTTAAAAATATGAGCGGGGACAGATGGGCATAAAGTAATTAAATCAAAATAAAATATAAAGAGAGTGAGAAGGCTGTTCACATCAAAAGCTTTTCTCGATCGAATTGCAAAAACAGGGTGGGAAACGAGGGCGATGGACGGTCAGGGATGATCTGGCTGGTGGCCATGGTCGGATTGTGTGCGTGTAATGCCGAGACTTTACCCGGACGGCTGTCAACTACCGGCGCACTTGACGGGTAACAAGTCCAGGTCACAATATTGTACTGTAGGTACTGAGTGCTATACTACTTAGTAGTATACGATACTCCACGATAAGTAGAACGAAATTGAAGAGTGTGATGGATACGCCTTTTGTCCTGACGGGGGCTTTGCTGGTTTCTTTTATGAACGAGAGCAGAAAATGGAAGTGTCACAGAAAGGTCATAGAAGCGCTTCTTGTGTGAGCGCCGTCATTGTGATGGGCATTGTGGAGCAGCAGAGCCTGCAGTAGTGGCAGCCTGGCAGGGGCTTTTAAGGTTGTTGTCAATTGGCCCATCTGGCGAAGGGGAAATCACACAACACATACTCTTTCATGGTAAACTGAAACGAGGCACGTTCTTTGAAGTGGTGAGCCTCACGCGCGCACTCTCTGGGCTTGGCGGCAGCGGTTCGACTCACTCGCCACTCTAACCTCCGGGAAAAGCACCACAAAGCATCCACCTTCATAATAATAATCATTGTGGACTGGTTTATACTGACATATACAGAGACACAGGGCATTTGTGAAGGAATTCAACACATTAGGTGCTGTGCTTTTAGGATACACCAAAATGCTGGAGCGAGCATCCTATTCCTTACTTCTTGTTGTCTACACAGCCGGAGTGAGGCAGTGAAAGCCGTTTAGTGGGAATTAGAAACTTTCAGAAACCTCCTCACTCAAGAGGATATCTGGAGGCGATTATAGGCGTAGAGTAGGTTAATGCTTTGACATAATTAAGCAGGCAAGTAGGGAATTAAGGAAGGAAATCTGAGGAGTAGATTCTCTTGAAGGATTTCGTGTCTTGTCTTGTTGGGAAGAAATTGAGAGTCTATACACACAATGAGGCTGTCCTCCTCGGGCTTCTCTCAGCAGCCTCAAGAAGGTACCAGGACTTCTGCAACCTGAACAATCCTTTACTTGCTCATTTAGTTATCTTGTTATATAATTTTGGAAACTATCTCGCTGCAGTTAAGGTAGAAAAAACACTCAGGACACTTATTCTTCAAGAACTCACTTTCCATCAATTTTGTTCAAAAGAGTTTCTGCACCTGTAGGATGGTGGTAATGCAGAAATATCAAGACGAGGAAGAAATTGCACCTGGGTTTAACTGGCCAGTAGATAGAGCTTCAGATTTAGTCAGGGTTGCCGAGCAAACCTTTTTCTTTTCTAGTCAGGCGTGGGACTTGGTGGTTGTTTAAATCTGTCACGGGGGTTTTCTTGGCAAACTTGTCCTTGTCTGGTTCGCTAATATGTTTCGCCGGCTTTTCCAACACCTAGGCTGCCATCCCCAGTAGTCTGCTCAAGAAACTTGGGCTGTCATCCCCAGTAGTCTGCTCAAGAAACTTGGGCTGTCATCCCCAGTAATCTGCTCAAGCAACCTAGGCTGTAATCCCCAGTAGTCTGCTCAAGAAATCTAGGCTGCTAAAAACTGTGCAGTGAACAGTAGAAGAGGGGTACCAGGTGGAGTTTTCATTTCCATGAAGCAAGCCCAAGTTCTGTCAGCATTGTTGTACAGATAGATCCTGACAGATGATGATGAGACTGTCAAAACTATGCTATTAGTAATGAAGAGATTTGAACTTACCAATTTCCACCCGTCTGACTTGCAAACTTCTGGAATATGTATGCTACCCCGGATCGCATTATCGCACTTGGTCTGGTTTGTCATCTTTGGTCAGATCCCGGTCCACTCAAATTTCGTCTTCTAGAAAAACATGATGATACCATCATGGGATGACTACAACACCTGCATCTCCTTGGAGTTGGTTCAAGCTATACTATTGCTACTATGGGTAACCTCCTGGGAACCTCCTATGGGTAAACCTCCTGGGAACTATTGCTGATCTCTGCACATTATAATTTTTCATGCAGTTATTGATAGATCATGATGTGGCTGCGCCGACTCCCTAACTTTCTAGCTGGCTAATTGTCTGAAGCTGTGTTAGTAGCTCACAAATATTTCATATCTAGATGAGCCGCTGAGCGCCATTATTTTCAGCAAGAAAATTGAAGTGGGGAATTGAATTATGCGTACATGGTCTTCATTGCGCTATGCTCTAGCTCTTGAGATTTTACTGTTTGAAATATTGTTTAACTGCTCACAGCCCTAGACAAGGAAGGCTCTTACATGCAGTCTACGTTATATCAATACTTTATTGCTCGCAAATGGTATGCCAAACTTTTACCTATGCTTATTGTTGCTGATCCACTAGCAGTTCTCCTTCAATCAGTAAAAATACAGCATAGTTTTCATCATACATCATACTTGGGAGTGCTTTGGACATCATTCTCTGTAACAGCTGCCATATACATGTGTAAACTCTTTCCAGTACACATTTTTTCTTGAATTTGTTTAAGCAATTCTATTGCTCTTATACATTTTTCTGCTAGATTTACCCTCTAAGTTACCAGGATCTGGAGCTGGAAACAAACCAGTGTTTTTGCAAATTGAGGATCTGGATACAGGGAAGTTGGAACAACATGCCCACGTGTGCACACAAAGATATATCATAAAAGAACAATGAAGCAGAAATAGAAAATTCAGATTGAAGAATAAAAACCATTTATAACTTTGAAAATGTAACCAAAAGTAAAGTTCCCGTTACTGTAAAGATATGAGATGTACATATTGCTCGCGTACATTGCACAGATCGCATACATCACAAACTCAGAAATGCAGGCAACTACGGAAAACTCTAATTGATGTGTTTTAAAATGGGGGAGGGTTGATTTATAGGCAAAAGTTTGGGTTTTAGGGCCCTGTGCATTTACTTTTTTCTTTAAAGTCTTTTTCTTAATTCTTATTTTTTAATTCAGTTTGTTTGGACTCCGGAGAATATGTTGGTGATTCTTATCTCTGAGGCCGAGCGCATCCACTAGCATTTCCAATCCAGAAACGGGTCCTTCCTAGATACAGACCTGATCCACTGAAACATGGATTCTGTATCAGATGGTGGTGGATCCGGTCACTTAGTTTGCTTCTTTTCCAATTTTCTCATTAAGTAGGATATATGCTGCTGAACCGGCAAATTTTATATTGTGAAAAATGCCTTGTTACTGGATTTCTCTTATATCTGATGCTAGTTTGCTTCTTTTCCAGTTTTCTCACTAAGTAGGATATATGCGCTAAATTTTATATTTTGGAAAAATCCCTTGTACCAGATTCCTCTTAAATCTGGTGCTGGATCTGGATTTGATCCTTTTAAGATACTTGAATCTTACAGAACACTCTTATGATTTGTCTTCTTGGTGTCTCTGGTGATAGAGACAAGTCTAGAATGGATCTCTTGATCGAATCATCTATGTGTAGCCTATGATGCTTCTCTAAATCTCAAGAGAAATAAAGAATAAAAATCAAAGAAAAGAAAAGAAGCTACAAAATCAAAATCCACCGTAAACTGTACAAGGTCCCAAGAACATACCCGTGCAAGGTTAGGTACTGTGTTAGGTCTGGTGCCCTGTGCTTGCAATTTTTTTTTTCTCGTTATAATGTACAATATTTTTGATTCATGTTTTGACTGTTACATTTGTATTTTATGGAAAGCTTAATCTGGATGGGTTTCTCAATTGCAACATTTTGAAGAATACCAGCCCCTGCCTCTGTGGTCATGCTTCTGGTGACATTGGAAAGACAAAATTATATTGCTATGATAAAAAATTGTCAATTCAGGAAGTAACGCATCTTGATAACAATTATCTATTATTAGCAATATCCTGTCTATGGCTGGCATGTACGTTGATGGAACATGGAATTATCACTTTCTTAAACAAGCAATTCATAAACTGACATTAATTCATTGCACCATGTTTTAAAGAGATTCCAATGTTTGGATTCAACTTTATTTGTTTGAAATATTGTTCAGGGGAAAGGAGAAGTCTTAATTCAGAGCTGTGGCATGCCTGTGCCGGGCCCCTTGTATCTCTACCTGCAATTGGGAGCCGTGTGGTCTATTTTCCTCAAGGTCACAGTGAGCAGGTGAAGCTAAATCATCTGTTTCTTTAATTCTCAACTATATCAGTAGTATAGTTTTAAATTTTAATCATATGGAAGAGATTTTTTCTATGTTAATTTCCATCAACATGCATATGAGGATCTTGAGAATACCTTTTTATATTTTTTCAGTTTAGTAGTCAACATAAGTTTTTTGGGGAGATATATTCATTTCCCACTTTCCTTATACAAGTACACTTGAGTATGTCATTTCGTAGAAAGATACAAATAAAATGTTCTTTTTATGATCCTACACAACCCAATAAGTTCTTGGGATTGTTACTCGGCTACTCTTCAGGCATATTAAAAGTGAGAAAAAGAAGCCATAGATTGATGCAGTTTCAGTTGACCTTCCTTTCTGCTTTCTATGTCATTTGATATTTTGAGCAGTTTCATTATTCCCAGTTTTTTTGGTCAACACTGTCTGGTTTGGTTGGCCTTTTATTTCAAACAAGTTTTGTGGTCTAACATACTCATCAGCTGAGTCACATGATTTGAGTTCGAGTTTGTGTTTGACAATGATTAGGTTTGGTTTGAGTTCAAATTTTTTGATGAGGTTCAAATGAGGTTTGTATATAGCATAGAATAGTAAGAAATAAACATCCATAAATGTAAAAAATGCTATCATGGATTTGAAAACTCCAAGGATGGATTACAGGCTTGAGTTGTGACATCAGGTTATAAGTGTTTTGAAAATAATTCATAACAAAATAAATAAATATAAATAATATAAATACTAAGTAATCAATTAGTGATTATGTTAAGAAGTCATTAGTTAAGTGAAAAGGCATGTCTAAAAGACATGCCTGGTCATGAAAGGACACCTGCTTAGGTATATATGTGTGTTCTCATTGTAATATTCATTACTTGTACAATTTTATATATGATAAATTATTATTATTAAAATACCTCTTGTGTATTTTTACATTCAGGCATACAAGCTATCGGTTTTTATGCTTCAGTGGTATCAAAGCCATGGTGCACAATATAATCATGCGAGTCTTTGAATGTAGTTTGCCGCACAATATGCCATTACATTTACGTCCTAAATGTGTTGAGAAGTCTAGTAAAATTCAAGAAGCATTTCAACAATTAGAAAAATCATGTGTAGAAGTTACAACACGTTTAAAGAAAAGGTATGCAGAAGAAGACATTAATGATGATGTAGAGGAAATTGTTGAAGAAGATGACAAAACTGATGTTGCAAGCCAGGAAATCATGGGTTATGATCTAGTTAAGTCAAATTCCAATACCATTGATTTGTAGTAGACAAGGGAGGATGCAAAACAAAATTACAAGGATCTTAATGAACTTAGATTTGATTAAGGGACTCCTAAAACCAACAACAATACTCATACGTCAATCACAATTGTTACCGAGGGATGACATAATATAAGTCTGAATCCAATTGGACTGCGAGAGTAGAATTAACATTGGAGGAGGATTCAATGGTTGAAGACGCTAAACACCAAATTCCTACTAACATTGACGAAGTTAGAGTTGAAGACTGCACAATTATATCTCCTATTAAAGAGGAGGACTCTAAGGAAATTTTGGACAATGCAGAGTCGAGTTCAGAGTCAGATTCAGACTTAGAAGATGAAGGCACTCAATATGCTCATGTTCTTCCCCCCGGAGGCTGTAGTTGCAGAAAATCCTGTTAATTATGATACTCATGTAGAGTACATTCAAGCACTTTGAAAATACGGCCATGTGGAGAAACTTCGAAAAGCAAAAGAAGCAAGGAGTGCATTGTTTCCTTTGAACCCTATGTTATGGTAGGAGTGGACAAAGGATGAAGCTTGCTTGATTATCAATTCCGACATTGTGTCAAGCATTGAGCTATTGTATGAGCGGGGAGTACATGAGTTTCCTCTATGGTATGAGTACCTGAACCTCATACAAAATCCCACCCAGCTCCTCTATGACAGAAAAAGTTTGCAGACCATTTGCGGAACTGAACACTAGGCCAAGAACCCACTTACTAGATAATGGGTTGACATTAAAAGCATTATTACACAAAGAGAAATGAGAAGAGAAATCAAGCAGTTTACTAGACTTCATGGATTTCCTCCCAACACTGTAATTGCCAAGTACTCAGAAATTTTGAGTGAGGGAGAGATGAAACAACATTTATGGAAGTTATGTAAATTTGTTGAATTGAAACCAATCACTAAGAAGAAATGGGAGAATATATGGAAGATAATGAATTTAATACACTTGTTTTGTGAGTATGATTTTCAAAACATAAAATCAGTCATGTCTCTAAAAGGAATCAGGTATTTCAGGAAAGTGATTGTTAAAATCATAGCAGGAAACGATGCGAAAGAGGCTTCTCTAGATGTGGCGAAAGATATAGTGAAGGCGTTGGTTCATATGTTTCACCACACCACTTAGTCAAGCGGTCAATCTAGTCAACAGAGCCTTTATCGACCAAACCTCTTGTCAAACGACGTGTCGTTTCGTTGTTCATTACGATGTACGAGCCATCAACAATTATATAACTTAAGTTACATTTGCTCAATTGTCCTGCTGCACAAACCAACATAGTCATTCACATCTCGTCTCGTCGACCCTGTCTTCCTGCAGCCACACCCCATTCACACAATTGTCCCATCGACCCTGTTCCTCCTATTACGCTGCTCTACTTTCCCTTCAACTCCACCCTTAATATTCTTACCTCCCCCTCATCGATACCTTGCCGGGTTTTGCTCGCCACACTGTGTCAATCACCTTTGCGTCCATCACCATCCCCGTTCTCTTGGCAAGCAGTCTACTTGCCCCACACTGGCTCGCTTCCGTGTCTGGCTTACGCTCCATGCACCCTTCCTTGCTGTTTCCCCGCGTCTGTTCAACATCGATCGTTTGCATCAATGCCCTCATGCCAGCCCTGATCTCATCCATTGTGTCGTTGCCAGTGGACCGATGTGTTATCGACACCCAATCAACGTGATTACATATATGTTTGATACTGATGTGTCATTGATACCCAATTGTCAGCGTGATTACATACACATTTGATACGTCGTGACTGTTTCATCATGGTGGGGTCATAACATAATTAAAACGTATATCTATATATATATATTAATTATATATAATATATAATAAAAAAATACTATTATTTTAAAAAATAATAATAATTATTATTAAAAAAACAAAAGGGTCAATATATATAAAAAATATAAAAAAAAACAAAAAAAATTAAAATTATAAAAAAAAAAAAAATAAAATCGATAACCCTGGACTCAAATTAGAGTTATCAATGATCATAGAAATGAGCTACCAATGACGCAGTCAAAGGAAGAAAGTATTAGTGGTCAAGTGTAAAGAAGACATTCGCGACATTCGTGGTAGATAAGAGATCAATTCTTTTCATCAACAAGCTTTGAGGACAAAGCTTCTGAAGAAAAGGGCTATGTTATGAATATAATTCATAACAAAATATATAAATATAAATAATATAAATACTAAGTAATCAATTAGTGATTATGTTAAGAAGTCATTAGTTAAGTGAAAAGGCATGTCTAAAAGACATGCTCGGTCACGAAAAGACACCTGCTTAGGTATATATATGCGGGTCCTCATTGTAACATTCATCACTTATACAATTTTATATATAATAAATTATTATTATTAAAATACCTCTTGTGTATTTTTACATTCAGGCCTACAACCTATCGGTTTTTATGCTTCAATAAGTTTTGAATTATGAACATGGTCAATGACTGAGGTTTGATGAAATTTGTTGAACCTCGAATTTTTTTTAGGTTTGCTAAATTTAGAACCTCATGATTAAAATTCAGCAAACCTTGTGACATTGCTCATCAGGATTTTAGAGTTATTGTCATGTGGAAATCATGACAACCTGTCATGATCTCAGCATTGTCAATCAGTCATAATAAGCTGACGATGTGGAAATCAAGATGTGTAATAGAAGGATCCAAAACATTTGAAACAAGAATACATTGCTTAATGCCAATGCATGTTTTATGAATAATGGCATCCCCTTCATTTACATCCTCCAGGTTTTTGGTCAAGGTTGTTAAAATTTTACCTCACGGTAGTAGATCTGCCCTCATAGAACTTAAAGCCACAATTGAATCTGAAAACTTTTGAAAAACCTATCAAAACTTTTGTTCTGCATAAACAAACACATTGTATGGAAGATTGAATAGTGTAGACACAGCATATCAAGAGGCTAGATCATTCTAGCAGTGAACAACTGATAGATCTAATAAATGAAAAGTCTGAAAATCAGTTCTGAATGCTAAATTGGCCCAACACTAACCCAGCATCAAGTAGAATATAAATCAAACCCTGAAAATCAGATTAGCATGCTAAATATCAGCACAGAATTAGTTCAGCTATAAATAGAAATCAGATCTGCAAAAACAAAATCAGCATACTCAATATGCACTGGCATTCACATATATTTCTATTACAGCAGAGAAGCAGCCTACTTAAACCAAAAACAGGTTCTCCCAAGCTTATAATGCAAAACCAACCACTTCTCTCAAGCTCATAAAGCAAAACAAACTCACTCTCTCTCTTACACATGGAGGTATTGTGCCCCTTCTTTCGAGAAATGTTGCATGTAAAAATCCTAAACTAGGTCCTCCTAAGTAAATGGATCTAGAAGTGAAGTGCTACACCTTGAAAGGTCCACCTAACCCTATCAACTCATGCAAGTCACATGTGCTAAGGGCAGGTGGTTACATGCCATGTGCAAAGATGATTCTCCAAGTAACTAACTGAATTGGTGCGTTCCACATGTGTCACAAGCTAGGTACATTCCCTCATGTGCCAAGCACCCACTTCAGATGAAAATACAAAGGGTATCGCCTCAATTAGTTTGGGAGGTTGCTTTTCATCCTCCCCACCCAAGTTTCAACCCTCGTGACATGCAGCCCAAACTTATGAGGTTGAAAGTGTAGGCATCCTATGATAAGGATGTCTTGAGGTGTTTTCCTTAGGTTGGGAATGAGTTTTGGTATATGTGACTTTTGGGCTGTTGCATATATCGTGGGGGGATATAGTGGTAGCTACTTTGTTTGATCTTGCGTCTTGGTTAGCTTACTCTAGAGTCTACCTAGTTATTGATTCCCTCAGTTTGAAGAAAAAGTTGAAAAAAGGGCTATGATACAATTTGCTCTCTCAAGACTTTATCCCATTGGTGCATTTCTCTCACAACAAAAGTTAAATACTCATTGAACAATAGGCAAATTAACAAAGATGCTATCTAGGTATTCATTAGTTTGAAGTTTTGGTTCCTTTATATGGTTTGTCACCGTAGGCAACTCATTTGGTTCATTGCCTCATGTACATAATGATATGTTTGAAACATGGTAAGAATGGTTGAACATATATGACTTCAAAAAGCCATCTATATGTGCAAGTTGTTAATCAAAATCATCAATACTAGCAATGAGTTGGCACCTAGTGTGCAAAGTGACGTCAATATAAAGTGGATGACACTAGTACGAATTGATGTAATGGGTAACTAAATTAGTGATGGACCACTGCATATAAATGCCTAACATAAAGGGGCAATTGAGGAGGATCTTGACTTTGAAGCAAGCGTATAATAAGGGGATAAATCGATGATTGAAATTTGGTCCTGAATTGTAAAACTAAAGAAGGGTTTAACAACTCGAGCAACAAATTGGTTGTTGAGGAATAAGGCCATCATGGATCTTATTTTGAACATTGTGACTACATATCTCTTGTTGGATGGGCCACTTATTTGATTATGGCATCAATGTCCTTAGCCCAAGTCCGAACCAATTTCTAGTTTAGAGAAAGATAATAGTTGAGGTTGTAATTGTGACTAGAAGGTTATTATTATAATTCATTTTCTATAATTGAATGAAGATCAAGCTTATGATAATGAAAAGTCCAACTTTGGTATATGTTGTATTATGAAATAAAGGTTAATGGAGAGATTTCCATTATGCATACAAATTGTTAACATTTAAACTGATGGTTTGAGTGTTAATTTTTCTTATCTTTAATTGGATTTAATTGGTGCGTGCTCTTGTTTTGTAATGCTATAATGTATGAAGCAATGTTGCATGACTTGTACTCGTATAAGACTCGTCTGTCTATTGACTCGGGAACGACCCGTATAAGACTTGTATAAAACTCGACAAAATACAAAAAAAACTTTAAAAAAATATGATCTCCAAAAAATAGTAAAATTAAAAAATACGAATTTTAAGTGGGTCCACGAGTCTTATGTGGGTCACATGCGATTTTTCATGGGTTCAGTATGAGTAGACAGGTTCTATGTAGGTTTGGATGAGTACAGGTAGAAACTGCGAGTCCTATGCGAGTGACTTGTCTCGCTATAAAACCTGTCAAGACCTGTGGGTACTCACGGGTCTTATGAGAGTCGTGCAACAAGGGTATGAAGCATCACATCATTGATTCTTCTTTGTGTTAAATCCTCTTTACTTTGCAAGCCTGATCTTTATTTAGGTTTAACTCATTGCCGATATTCTTAAGTGTAAATTTGTACATCATATTTTAGCATAAATCAGATTTACATTCTAAGTGTAAGGTTCACATTGATATATTATTTGTAGACTTTGTTTATTTAATCATTCAACGTTTAGGGATACACCCCTTGGCCATAAGAGAGCCAACTAAAAGTGAGAGGAGAATTGTACTTTAATGTCCAACGAATTGAGGATGAATGGACTTAGTAGCCTATCCGTCCCCGTAGGCTATAATCCTTCATAAAGGGGAAGAAAATACCCAAAATACCCATTGTTGGGCAAGTTATGGGTCAGTTGGGCAAAAAAACCCAAATTTGGGGTTTTGAGTAAGACCGACTCAACTAATTTAGAAGGTGAAACCCCTCAACGAAGTCTATAAATAAAGGAGTATTGAATTCATTTGGAAGCATCATTGTGGATCATCTTCTATTTTTGAGCATTAGCTCTGAGATTTTAAAACCCCTTCTCCCTTGTCAATTTTGGTGGTGAAAGGTTCCACCCTAGTTGACATTCTCTTATTTGTGCTAAGACAACGCAATTTAATTAATTTTCCAGTCCATCTAATGCTAGTGAATTTTTTGTCTGCTTCACTTAAGGTCGGCGAAATCTGTGAATGATTCTTTGCCCTCTTGAAGGCCTTGACTCAATGGTATTGGTTCTAGGATGAAAATTGCACACATGGATTCAAAAGAGGAACGCTAGTTGTTCCAAAGATTGCTGGAAGACAACCACATGTCAGTGGCACAAGAATCCTCATTTACAGGGGGCTGATGACTGGGTTGGTCGAGATTTTTGCTTGAACTAGTTACAAACTAAGGTTGAGCGAAGTTTTTACAACTGACGTATAACATGGTTCTAGCATTGGTAGCGCGTCACTGGCAAGGGTTGGATTGTTCGAATAGAAGTTAATTCTCTTCCTGAGTGTCGAGTGAAGGGTTGGAGGCAATGGAAAATTTTCATCGCTGACGGACGAGCAAGTTCAGGAGTTACCATCGAGTGCTCTTTTCGCAACACTCGAACTCGACTAATTATTGGTTGAACATGACCATTGTAGATTTGAGTTGAAGATCGGTTAGAGACATCCTCGAGTTCTAGCTGGGCCTTTGCGTAGGATAGTGCAGGATCTATGGTGTTAATTCCAACAAACAACGTTCGTTTTGCATGGTCGGTTTTTAACGACACATTAGATAATCGACCTTGGGATTTAATAATTAGACCTGGGAAAATATAAGAATTACTTTTAACTCTACAGGGGATTATCTAAGTATCTGGTATTTTGCCATTTGACATATTCAATTAGATCGAATATTAGTAGTGACAATGTGCTATCAATATAGCACGAGTTTAATCTTGGACTTATTAAAAGGTTGTCCAATTTGTCGCATTGTTAAAAGAAGTTCTATTAATTACAATTGAAAAAATTATCCACTGGGAAAAGTATGGTATTTTTGTGCAGATTAATTACCCTAGCATAGTACATGTACTACGGTGACATTGGTACTTCTCCTAGGCTTGTCCTAATGTTGCAAACATGGATTATGACATTTTATACCTAGATGCGAGTTGAGGAGGTAACATTTTGGCATCGTTGCCAAGGATAAAGTCCATGTCTTAGAAGTTTGATAAAGTTAACTAGTGTTTTGTTTTGATGAGCATAATCCTTAGGTTAATTTTGCATAGCTTGTTTGGCCACGCCGCCTAAAAAAATTTACTAAAAAGATATTCCAGGAGAAGTTCATCTCAAGAACTTGTTCATTTGATTCTTGAATCATAAAGAGTTTACAGAAAAATATTGAACAAGCATAACCATAAGGTTAAAGAAGATAATGATAATTTGGTGTTTGAATCTACTTGAGGCATAAGATATTTGTTTGCAAGTAACCTTGGATCACTTAATTCTCCAAGCAATATGATTGCTATTTGGTTGATTGATTGTTATAATTCCTTTGATTTTTCTGGTATTGTTGGTCAAGCATATGATATGCCTAAGTCATTTATAGATTGCCTACATTTCATGGAGATAATGCTAGTACTGCTCATGATCATTCATATGCTTTTATGAATTTCATTCAAGTGAAACGATTGAAGATCTTAATGCAAGTTTCAAATAATGCTATTATGAATAATGCTATTACTGCTTATGATCATTCATATGCTTTTATGAATTTCATTCAAGTGAAATGATTGAAGATCTTGATGCAAGTTTCAAATTATTTTGTTTCATCTTTGAAGAAGGACAAACATAAATGGTTTCTTGGTTTGGTTGATGGATATTTGTTTGCAACTAACCTAGGATCACTTAATTGTCCAAGCAATATGATTACACTATTTGGTTGATTGATTGTTATAATTCCTTCGATTTTTTTGGAATTGTTGGTCAAGATATGCCTAAGTCACTTATAAATTGTCTACATTTCATTGAGATAATGCTATCACTGCTCATGATCATTCAAATGCTTTTATGGATTACATTCAAGTGAAATGGTTGAAGATCTTGATGCAAGTTTTAAATTATTTGTTTTATCTTTGAAGAGGACACACATAAATGGTTTCTTGGTTTGGTTGATAATAGCATAAATACTTTGGATGGTTGTAGGAACACTTACTTTTTTAGCTGGAAAAAAGAAAGTACAACTTTTTTATACTAAATGCATTGACACGTGTAAGAAGAAATGGGAATGAAACCATTGATGAATGTAATACAGGATTCGTTAAGTTAGTACAAGATACTCCTAATGATCTTAAAATACCTATAGGCTACAACAACCATTGTGTTATCATATTATTTAAATGCATATCAAGGTTAACATTTCCTTTTTAAGATGGAAAAAAGAAAGTGTAACATCTTTATACTGAATGCATTGACGTGTAAGAAGAAATGGGAATGAAACTGTTGATGAATTGAATACGAGATTTGATTAGTTAGTTCAAGATACTCCTTATGACCATAAACCTATAGGCTAACAATAACCATGTTGTTGTTATATTAGTTGAATTCATATCAAGCCCAATTTAGTTTCTTCCTTAACCAAACAAAACCAACAAATATAAAAAGATGCCCAATCTAAACCTAAAAGTCTAATTGTTAATTAGGTAGCTGCTGGGAAGCTTGATTTCCTAGCCCCATCTAGAGCAAGTATGTTTAGGGTAAAGACTAGGCTAAGAATAATGAATACTTTTGATCCAACACTTGATTCTCTAACAATTATAATGTGTTGATTTTTGAGTAGCTTGGGAGGTACTCCAAGCCCCTAGGGTTCAAGGTTTGGAAGGTGGAGCGCCTCAAGAGTCACTTGTGGGCTTGGAACCCAAGCTTGGGATTTTGCACCCATCGTGGTTTGGGCCAAAACCATGAGCACATTTCGACATGTGATGGATGAGGATGATAACTCTCGTCGAGACAAATTCGACACAATGAAGATTATTCGATTCTGAGTTGTAGAAATGGAGATATGAATTTTTAAAGTTGTGGAGTGGGTATGCACCATACAAGTTAAGGCCAACTTGAGTTAAATAAGCCTCTTGATAGTTGGACAAGACCATAGAGGACGTTTTGAGGAGCCCTTCTATTGTGTATATATAGAAGGTGATGGAGGACATTTTTCGTCAGCCCTTTTGTGCAACACATCACAAAATAAAAGCTTGTTGGAGAAGGATAAATACTTATGTTCTAGGCTGCAGGAAGGAAGGCAAACCAATGAGGGTTTGAAGTGCTGTTTTGAGGCCATTTCAGGGGACCGAGTTGTTGGAAGGAGGGCTGAGGAGCTTTGCTAGAGGGCTGAGGCAAGGAGGGATTGTTTTGAGGGCATAGAAGGGTGGGCAGACTCTTATGTAGGGTGCCGCAAGCTTAAAAAACCTTGCTGTAGCATTCCACTGTTAATTGAAGGAAGGCCAAGGGTTTTGTGCAGGTTGGAACATCCCAAGATCATAGCTAAGGGCCATATCCCCTCAAGGAAGGGTAGTCGCATCACCTTGGAGCAAATCTGGGTAGAGAAGGAAGGTTGGTAAAGGGTCTGTGGTGTGCCCTAACCAGGCCTAGTTTACAACAGATAAATCAGACCTCAAATCAGTGAGATAAGGTATGCTTGGTAAAACATTCTTGTAATTGCTGGATCCAAGTTTTGGATCGATTTCTATTGTAGCCTGTGGGAGCCAAGTCGAAGGCTTGATTTGGTGATCAAGAGCCTTCATAGGAGCAAATATTGCAGTGATTGGATTGGGTGCCATTGGTCTGGTGAGGGCATCATGTTGGTTACCCAAAGTATAGCCCTAGCCAAGCAATCTTGAAGTGACTAAGAGAGCTGAAGGTTGGGTGAAGTTTGGTGCCTAATGCGCAACACTTTGATGGACAAAAGTGACTGCTAGTAGATTGGCAGATTGGAGCTCAGATATTGGCCAACCTAGAGAGTAGATTGGATCAGCCCGTGTACATGCAGCAAAAGTGACTTGCGACAGTGTCAGGCGACAACCCTCCCGGAGTCTGTATGTGTTGTCCTTTGACTAAGGGGCAGTTAGAGACATGGTATTGGAGCGTGTCTGAGCTACTTTGGAAGTCAGTGAATAAGAGTTGTGCATAATGAAGTACAACTTAAGAGAGAGTTATTCACATTGTAGGTGACAATGTCGAAGTTGCAGGCTGATATCCGGTATGAGGACAGGTTGGAGGGATTGTCCAACTATAGCCCATGGAAGGAAATGATCAAGTTGGTCTTGTAGGTCAACAAGATCTGAAAGTTTGCCGAGAGAGCCATCAAGAAGCCAACTGACCCAAAGGAGTTGGAAGTGTACAAGGATCATCCTTGATGGTGTGAAGGATTCCCTAATACCTCATTTGTCTGGGAAGAACACTGCACATGAGATGTGGATGGCTCTTCATAATTTGTTTCAGAATAAGAACGAGAACCAAGTATTGGTATTGGAGGATAAGTTGAAGTCCACCAAGATGATACAGGGTGAAGGAGTGACTTCGTATCTGACGAGATTGTCTCAGGTCAAAGATGAGCTTGCTGTCATTGGTGTGACTATTTCAGATTCAGATATGGTGAGGATTGCTTTGAAAGGGGTCGCCGAGGAATGGAAGCCCTTCATCAAAGGGATTGTTGCTAGAGAGAAGTTGCCAAACTAGAATAGCCTGTGGGACGACTTCATTCAAGAAGAGTTGTGGGACAAGGATCTTCATTCAAAGAAGAGGGCTTCAGAGGATGACATGGCACTTGCAACGCGAATGAACGGTAAGCAGAAGGACTTGAGTAAAGTCAAGTGTTTCAATTATGGAGAGATGGGTCATTTTTTGCCAAGATGTCTGATGAAGAAGAAGGGAGATGACGAGAAGAAGAAAGGAAAGCAAGTCGTCGATGTTGCCACTTCTGCTGAGATAGATGCTCTCACTACGAGATTGGAGGAGGACTTTGCTATGATCTCTCATTTCTCGCAGGGTACTATCAATGAGGATGGATGGTACATGGAAAGTGGTGCGACGAAAAATATGACAGGGTCACATGAGGTTATTGAGACTCTAGCTGAATGGGACTCGAAGTTGCACATGGGATTGGGCGACAAGAGTCAGAAGGAGATCCGAGGATCGGGAGTTGTGCCATTTAGGATGGAGTAGGACGAGTGATGGTGGTCTAGGATGTACTGTTTGTACTAGGACCTAGATATAGTGTGATATCTGTCTTGATGATCGAGAAGAAGGGGTTTTGAGGTCTTGTTCCAGAATGGGAAGGCAAGACTTAGGCCTGGAGGCTCTAGCTTCGATGGAATTGTGCTTGGAGTTAGAGAGCATGGTCTATATAGGTTGACGGGCAAGCCTATGGATCATGGGAAGAAGAAGAAGGAGCAGGTGCAGGATCTAGAGAAGCAGTTGCAGGTGCAGCTTCAAAGGAGCAGGTACAGGTTCCCGAGAAGAAGGTCCAGATTCCAAGGACTCAGAGGGAGTCGAGTTCTAGCGAGAGCTTGCATATTTAGAGGGAGACTTTGTAGCCCAAGAAGTGCGGTTGGCTAGTGTGAAGCAAGGGTGCTTCCACATCTGGCAAGAACGAATCATGGAGGGATTGGAAAGTGATACATGAGAAGAAGCAGGATGCTTCTAGTGATAGCGACACTTCCGAGAGGCGTAGTTCATGCTTCAGGGATTGTTGCAGTGGTGAGTGCCAAGAGTTGGGCGAGTGTTGCTATGGAAGAAGATGTGTCTCAAATAGATCAGGAAGAAGAAGAAGAGGAAAAAGAACCACCTCATACCCCTTCAAAGATGAAGTTTCTCTAAAAATATCATCTAGAAGAGCAGATTATTAGCAATAGAGATGAAGGGATGCAAGGCCGAAGAAGGATGATAATTACACCAAAGAGAAACGTTATTGCTCCTCTATCCATGATAGAACCAGAAACATTTGCATAAGCAAGGATCCTCATTGGGTAAAAGCCATTGAAAAAGAAATGTCCCAAATTGAGAAGAACAAGCCGTGGGAGCTGGTACCTCATCCAAAGGACAAAAACATAATAGGAACCAAGTGGGTATTCAAAATTAAAATGAATGAAGATGGACAAGTTATCAGAAACAAGGCAAGGCTTGTTTGCAAAGGCTATTCACAAATTGAAGGAATTGACTTTGAAGAAACATTTGCACCAGTAGCTCGTATGGAAGCTATAAGGATATTCTTGGCATTTGCTTGCTCAAAAGGATTCAAAATCTATCAAATGGACGTAAAATCAACATTTCTGAATGGGGAACTCAAGGAAGAAGTCTACATGGAACAACCAGAAGGGTTTGATCTAACGGAAGGAAAAGACTTAGTCTGTAAGTTGAAAAAGGCATTATATGGGTTGAAACAAGCTCCCAGAGCTTGGTATGCAAAATTGGATCACTATCTACAACAAGAAGGCTTCAAGAAGGGAGTGGCAAGAAGTAATCTCAACATAAAGACAGATGAAGGTAAGTTACTAGTCACACTTGTTTATGTTGATGATCTGATTTTTGCTAGCAATAATGATGAAATGAGCCATGAATTTTCTCAAAACATGTCAAGAGAATTCGAGATGTCAATGATAGGAGAGTTATCTCACTTCCTTGGACCACAAGTATCTCAAATTGGAGCAGGATTTTTTATATCTCAAGCCAAATATCTTAAAGACATGCTTAAAAGATATGGAATGGAAGACTGTGCACCTATGAGCACACCTATGACCACAAATTGCAAATTGAGCAAAAATGATGACTCCCCTCCAGCAGATGCAACTCGTTACAGGTCAATAATTGGAGCCCTTCTGTACTTAACTGCTACAAGACCCGACATAATGCAGGTAGTAGGAATGGTGGGAAGATTTCAATCTGCTCCTAAACAATCCCATTTGTTAGTTGCAAAAAGAATTCTCAGATATCTGAAAGGAACTCATGATTTCGATCTTATGGTACCCTAAGGGCTCAACACTGATTGTAACTGCATACATCGATGCTGATTGGGCCAGAAGTGTAGATGAGCGAAAAAGTACTAGTGGAAATGCATTCTTCTTGGGAGACTATTTAGTATCTTGGCTCAACAAAAAACAGACATCCATATCATTATCCACAGCTGAAGCCGAGTATATAGCTGCAATAGACTGTTGTACTCAAATACTATGGATGAAGGAATCTCTAAAAGATGTCAACATAGGTACAGATCAACCAATTACCATCTATTGTGATAACACAAGTGCTATCAGTCTTAGCAAAAATCTAGTGATCCACTCAAAGACCAAACATATACCAATCAAGTATCATTTCCTTCGTGAACAAGTAGTTGAACAGAACATCATCTTGGAATATATCAATACTAAGGAGCAGATAGCTGATATTTTCACAAAACCTCTTCCTCGAGAAGCATTTGAACATCTTTGTCAAAAGATGGGGGTTATCTCTTTAGCATCACTCAAGTTCATTCATAAAGATGTTGCAGGACAGAGGGAGCATTTCTGTAGGGGAGCAGTTCGACAGGGGGAGTCCGTATGCATTCCTTTGCCATTGATGTCAAAGGGGGAGAGCAGAAGAATATTGGCATCAATAACAAAGGGGGAGATTGTTGACATAGATTGTTATTGATGTCAATATGGCAATATTCAAGGAGCCAGAGGAAGCAAACAGAGCCATCGGAGGAAGCAAACAAAGCCATCGGAGGAAGCAAACAGAGCTATCGGAGCAAAGTATGGCAAAGAATGCCAAAGAATACACTATCGGGAGCAATATAGTGTATATGCATGCAAATACACTATCGAAGCAAAGTATGGCAAAGAATGCCAAAGAATACACTATCGGGAGCTTTTGGGAGCAATATAGTGTATATGTATGTAAATACACTATCGGAGACAAAAGACTCATATATATATCTATATATATATATATATATATATATATATATATATATGTATATATATATATGCATTTACACTATCGGAGGCAGAAATCATAGTTATATCCGAATACACTATCGGAGCGGAGAAATATGTATATATCGGAATATAAATGCGGAATATGTATATATCGGCGATATTGTTATCGGCAGGTTCTACTGTATGTCATCACCCCAAAACCCCCGACAATGATATATATGTGCGGACCCGATGAAACATATATGTTTGGGTATATATTATATCGCATCTGCCCTATCGGTACTCGCATATCGCAATACCCAAAGGGTTGTCCTCCTGCAAGCGCCGATTGCGATGAATGTTGCGGACCCGATGCAACATTACAATTTTGCTTAATATCATATCGCATTTGTAGGTGAATCGGCCATCGACCATCGAGAAGTTGCGATTGTTGATTGCGATATATGTAGCAGACCCGATAAAGTTATAATTGCGGGCGTACTAAATTTGAAGTTCACCCTTTAACGTTTCGGTCGTTTTTTCATATATTCCCGGTGCATTTGACCCTCCACCGTTGATCATCCCTTCGTGGATCCAACGGTCTACATATATTTCGGGTGGACATGTAGCTGGAGGAATACCCGCCCAAAAAGCGGTATCC
This sequence comes from Pinus taeda, assembly GCA_000404065.3. Taxonomy (NCBI): domain Eukaryota; kingdom Viridiplantae; phylum Streptophyta; class Pinopsida; order Pinales; family Pinaceae; genus Pinus; species Pinus taeda. The sequence continues at coordinate 119,718 of APFE030601152.1, read as the reverse complement.
TCTTCCTTCCCGCTGCTATGTGTCACTTGCTGAGTGGAATCAGAAGCCATCCTCTGAATACCAGTTCTCGCTTATGCCCCTTCCGAAATACCACTTGTGGTATAAGAATATCTGTATTGCGCGGGGTTTTTTTGAAGGCCAAAATGCATAAGAAACGCTCTCGATATTTCAGAAGGCCTGAATGATGCCGATTGTAATGGCGGTGGTGACATGGCAGCTTTCTTTGTGTATTTCGATCCTTGTCGTTGAATCAATGTGTCCCAGGAGTGTTGGTAAGCACGAAGAGACAGAGGCAGCTAAAATGACTGAAAAGCCAGGAAGCCGAAGGGTAAGCCAGCGTAGAGGAAACTGAAAAGCCAAAGCAATGAAGAAGAGGGAAGCCAAAGGACAAGCCATCGCAGAGGAAGCTGAAGCGAGTGTTGAAGAAGCCGAAGAGCCAGTGGAAAGTGGAAACGAACAGTCAGAGGCATCAGGAATACAAAAACAAGAAAAAAAACAGGGAAGTGTGTGAATAATTAGAGCGAGAGGAAGCGAAAGTTAAGGCAGAGGCAGGAGAGGCAGGAGAAGCAAGAGAACAGGAGTGAAGCAGAAGCTCAGTAGGTTTGGCAGCAAAGAACTACAACAAAACAATTTATACCAGGTTAGGGTTGGAGTCCACGGGGTTGGAGCTTTAGAACTAAAAGGATTGGAATCCTTGGGAGTTGGTGCTTCTAAGTGCAGAACTATTGCCTTGGCAAAACAAAGTTGGTGCTCTGGAGGTTGGAGCCTTACAAAAGTCCAAGTTGGTGCTTGGCAATTGATTGCAACTATTTATATATTGTATCTATTTCATTGCACTGTTTGTGTTAATAAAAGCATTTATTTCAGCTATTTATTTCTGTGTTCCATATATACATGTTTTGGTGATAAAAAGAAAAATTAAAAAGAAATACTGATTCACCCCTCCCCCCCCTCTCATTGTTTCCAACATTATTCAGATTGGTTTAATATAACGAAGATTGGGTTGTACATTATTGTACAATATTTTGTTAAAAATTGTGTATACTTGTGCATATGTGATTTACTGCTTTATATTTTCCGCTGTGCAAAATAGTTCTTGTTGAGATTCTTGGTTTGGTAGCGTCAGGGATTCTAAGATTCTAACCTAGACCCAAGATTGTGGAAATTCAACAGAATGGATGCAATGAAGTGTGCATGAAAACTAATTGCACAAAACAAAACCTTGCAATGCAAAGTATATTGGCGCAAGTGGAATGAGCCATGTAACAAAATAGTTTTTCTTTAACAGGAAATGAAGGACGAGGAAGAAATCAAGCCCCCTTGCCCCCCTAAAATCCAAAGCCTCCTCTTTCGTTACAACCAACTAATATTGTTGATCTCGAGATTCCTCCTTATTGCCATGATTGTCAAGATTTTCATGAGGAAGTATCATGTTCTAGGCATAAAGAGCTTAATGCCAAATAACCAAATGAGTTTGATGGCAACAACTTTGGGTGTTATTTGGCATGTGGTTGATCTATATAAATCACGAGACACACATACACGTCCTTGACCATGTTTTAGGGTGCCATGAGACTTCGGATGATTTGTTGATTATTTCTCTTGAGAAAGAGCACTCTATTGCCTTATATGTCTATATTATATATTGCCTTATAAAATATACAACTCCATTAGTAGAGTTCTTAACTCCTCGCCATACTTTGGAGCACCCTAGAGGTTTTGGTGGTGACATGCTACTTGATTTATGTGATGTAGCGCCCAAGCAAATTTGATGTTTCTTGTGTTTCTACATTGACATTTAATTATATAGACAACTAATTTAGTGGATCGCTCACTTCCTTTGTGCATTTTGGAGAGACCTAAGGTTTTAGGCTAGCACTTAGCATGGTTGATGTATCACACTTGTTGGACAGTGTAAGAAAAAACTTTTTGCCTATCATGGTCTTATGGTCTATCATGGGATCCATAGGTTGAAACAACACTTAGAATATGCAAGAGGGAATGTAAAACCTCACCTACAAGTCTCTGAGTATCTAAAGCCAAAATATTAAGTCATCTTGAATCCTACTATACATATAAAACCAAGTCCATAAAGATAGAGAAACTTTATTCATGTATTTTGGTTCATATATTGATTGCATTCAATGCCAGTTTGGTTATATGCAACCTTGCTATATACATGAGAAACTATGCATATTTGTGTATAATGGTTTAAATTCACATGGATGCACATGAATACATAACTTTTATTATTATTATTATTATTATTCAGAATTTGAATATTTTATGTATTTTTTGGTCGACTAATTTTTGGTCCAATGCTACTTCCAATTTTTGTCCAATCCTACTTTCTAGGGTTGACTAGTTTGATGTTCAGTTCAATTTTGATAACATTGGTATTACTGCTCTCTTAGTGGATGCACAACATGGTAGGGATATGTCTTCTTGCTCTCGTCCACTTGATGAGAAAGTTAGTGATAGTTTTCTGTATCAGATGAGTAGTTTGGTTGTAACATTCTTTCGGCTTATTGGGTACACTTATTTATTGAGTTGGGTCATCACAAACCCACTTTTTCATCTTCTAGCTATCATTGAGTCTGCTTTGAGTTAGGTGTGCCCCACTCTTTCATTCGTAACTCATAATCTTTCTCAATATCCCCTCATTTAGCTAGGTTGGGGAGGTTGAGAGTATGGGTAATCTTCAGTTAAGGCTAGGTGTTGACCTACTTCTTAGTTTATCGAGGGATTTAAGCAATCTACATTTAGGCATGCATCCACTTTATGATTTTTTTCTAAGTTAGCCTAGTCACCTTTTTGCATTAGTGTGCCAACCCTAGAAGGATGTGTATAAATACATACACTCCTTGTTACTATTCAACTTGCACTTAATGATAAAATCCCTAATCCACAAGGTACAACTCAAGGGGCAATTGTTAGGACAATCACCACTGTCACCTTAGCAACCTATCCTCTTCACTTTAGGTTGGCTCTTGTTGGATCAAAGGGGGTATCCCTTGTAGGATTATTAAGACCAAGTGACGAGGCACGAGGTTGTTAGAAAATTGGAAAGGCAAAAAGATTTTCTTATGTTGATAATTACTTGTTCTTGTCCAACAACTTCAATCCAACAACAATCCAAAAGTTTGACTTCCTAGTTACAGAACTTAGACCCCCAACTACAAAATTTTGACCGAACAACAGAACTGCAATTCCGACCCTCCAACAACTTCAGTTCCTACGCATGTGTGAGATAAGAGAGAAATTTTGAATTTCTTAGATAGATAGTGTCTTCCTCCTTCTTCCTTCGCGAATTTCACACTTTTACTACCCCAAAATATTTAGATCGAACTTGATAAGTGAGTGCTCCAAATGAGGTCGAGTTGCTGCCTTTATAGTAGTTTCTGCCCCTCAGTTAGGCTGACTTGTCTAGTTTGAGGTCGACTTGGTGGAGGAGGTTTAGAAGACGTAATTTACATTAAAATAAATTTCTTTCTTGACAAATAGAGGCCAAGAAGAGTCTTCTACATTATGACATGGACAAGGATACTTGACATAAACCCTAGAAGGCTTCAATGGAGGCTATGACCTAAAAACTGTTAATTTTAGGTATGTTATATGCTTAGAGCAATTTATTTCAATTTTCACAGTTAGCTCAATATCTTTTCCAGATTAGTAATCACATCATCATAGTAGTAAATTGCAGATAGAACATAAACATAAATCACAGAAGACAAGCCAAGACAAGAGGACACAAGATGTGGCACTAGCCAGGGACAAACCCGAATGTGGGGAAACCCTTGATCAATTCTTCTTATATGTTCTTCAATAGTTCAGCAGAGAGAGAGATAGTACATATACAACAAAAGTCAATACTTTGACTTATCTATATAAGAGCAAAGATCATCTTTAAGAAGATGATACATGAGGTAGCTGAACTCAGTTGAAGACATGTTGCTTCAACTGATTCTCCAAGGTGACTCCATCACCATGCTGCACCTATCATTGTGCTGCTCCTCATCATAATGCTGCCCCTCACAGTGCTGCACCATGCTGCACCCACCGTTACAATGCTGCATCTCATCATGCTTCACTAATCATGATTGTACCCATCAATGTGCTCAATGTATACTGTAATGTTTCATCACGCTGCACCACTGTCATTAAGCTGCTCTTCATCACATGCTCTCATCACCGCGCTGCACTCAATCATTATGCAACACCATACAACTGCATCCAACTGCTGCATCTAGATATGTAGCAGCATCCATGGGCTGTATCTTGTTGGACACCTAATCCTAAATGGGTTAGTGTGGAAGCTAAAGAGACTAAGCAGTCCAAGGGACCTTGGGATGTGAATCCCAACGGTCACCACATGTACTATAAATGTGTATCATTTGTGAATAAAAATTGAATTGCATGATTTATCTTTCCTATCTTTCTCGCTCCCCATGTGTGTTTGACATGGTATCAGAACCATGATGTGTGGCCTGTTTTCTTTCTCAGGGTTCATCCTTTAGTTTAAAAAAAAATGAGATGTTATTATTCCCTAAGCAACTGGTCTGAGTTGCCTTGAATAGCGCTGGCCTAGCCTTCATTATCTGCGCTCTGTCTACCACACCTGCACTGCCTCTGCCATAACGCATCTGCCCTGACATAATGCGTTGCCTCTGCCACACCTGCACTGCCCTGACATATTTATGATTTTTTATTCACTGTGACTCCAAACCGTTTCATATTCTCACCTTTGTCCATAATGCTGCAAATAGCCGAACGCTACCTGGTGGAGATGCGTATTGAACGCTGCGTGCTCTTTGCTACTCTGTGTTGAAGTCCGTAATGTGTTGAAGGATGGCACCTACATTGAATGATGCGAATGTTAGATTTGCAGGGGTGGGAGCAGGTATGCTCTTTGTTGCTAAACAATCATCTGGTAGGTGACCCGGTCGTCTACATTTCCAGCATTCAAATGTAGACAGGCTACTTCCTCTCTTTGTCCATCGATTTTTTGCAGAGTCCCAAGTATTTGCTTCCATCTCAGGAAGTTGCAATGCACCCTTTGGCTTTCTCCATGAAACAAATGAGGTTCTAGCTTCCTTGGCTTTCTCAGAACGTTCCTTAGCATGCAGCCGTAGTAGCTCACATTTACATTCCATACTGCAGACATCATCATCTGTCTCATCACAAATATATTCACCATATCTGCCACACATAACACATACAGGTTCTCCAGGTGCAGGAAAGCGCCGATCAGTTCTTATTGTGCAATCCTTCTCCTTCTCACCCCAACTTGGCAGGACAATCTCTTCCACTGGTTCTTGTACTTCTACAGTTTTATTATGTATAGCTTCATCTTCAGCAGCTGAATTATCACCCCCTGTGTATAGTTGTAGCAAACTCGATCCTGATTCATTGCAAAGCACCTCCACTTTCCCAAATCTTTTGATTTCAGTGTTCTTCTCATAAGGATCAAATCCCACAGTTGAAGCTGCATTGGGATTAGAGTCCTCAAACACCCGGGAAGCTCCAGCTTCTTTCCTCAGCTTTGCTTTGTACTGCTCATGGTCTGAAGTTTCAGCCTTGAAAAGGATTCGATCGTTGTGCCGTGAATTATTTTCCAGAAAATTATTATTCCTTTTGCGCTTCCGAGAGGCGTCTGCATCGCCTTCTTGTTGGTTTTCATGCGCGTTTAAATCTTTCTTGGAAACGTTGCCGATTGCAAGGTTGTACGCTCTCAAATTGTCAAGAGCCGAGGAAAGTTTCGACTGATTATCGTAAAGGAAGGCCAGATTCTTGTAAAAATTGCTCCCTGTTCCCATCCTCGCAGGCCCTCAATTCTTTGAGCTTGCATATCGTGAGGCTCACACCATTGGCTCACATAATCTGTGCCATGACTAGTATTTAACAAGTGTTTGTCTTCATCCCTAGAGCTCTTAATCTGCAAGTTCTTTCACTCTACGGGAATAAATTGACAGGCCCAGCGCCACCCGGTGTTGTCAATCACGAATAATTCGCTCAGCACGACTCTTCCTGAGGATCTCGAAATCTCTGACAATGAGATTGACGGTTCGATGAGGGCCACAACGGTAGTGAACTATTAGTGGGGATTTTTTGGGCGTTGTAACTATCAGTAGTGAAAGCCATAAATCACCATTGCTTTTGCCATTGAAGCTGTCGTGATCGGCCCTGACATTGACCTCTGCGAGGCTCTCGGAGGTCTTGAATTGCGGATTTGTGGGGAGCTTACCATGTCTGTTCCCATTGCAAAATTATCTTCCGCTGAGGCAGTGGATCCTGCGAATTGTTGCCGGGTTGGTTAATATATTGATCGAGTTTGAATGTGAAAAGGTGGTGCTTTGCATCTACTATTATTGGTTGACAGAAAGATTCTGATTTTTTTTCCAGAATACATACAGGAATTGAGAATTCTAGTAACTCCCACGATTCGAACATGGCAATTAGTGGGCATATGGAACGGCACCAAAATTAGGGATTTTCCACAGAAAATGCTTTGTTTCGAGATAAAGTTTGATTCTGGAGGTGAGTAAAAAGGGATTTCTCTGCTCGTAACCTGTGATTTCTTTGAGCCAGCATTTCCAATCTCAGAAAATGTGAATGTATCATAGGCAACGAAACAGTCGGCTATTGAGCTCAAATTCGAATCGTGGACCCTGCATTGGCATTCATTGCTACTGTTTGTGCGCAGATAGGAAAGCTGATTGCATACAATAGAGAAATATTACGAGGATCTGCACTTGATGTATTTGCTGATTGAATTTATTATATTCCCAGAGCCATAAATTTATTGCACCTTTGGACTCTCTTTTTTATGTTTTATTTATATCCGAAGAAAAGTAGATTATATCCGAAGAAAAGTAGTCATAAGGGCTTCATTTCACAAATTAATTGTTGCAGCAGTTTCAAAGGTCATCCCCGGGTATTAACGACAGAGACAATTTTTAATTACAAAACTTCATAACAAGAGTATTTGTGGGCAGAAGAGTTATTTCCATGTAATATGTGCATTGAATTGAAGCTTTATATGGAAGGCATTGCTCAAGAGCCCCGAGCATAAACAGATCGGTGAAAAGCAAAACAACTGCTCCAAGACTCTTAAAGATGAAAGTAAGGGTCAACATATGCAGTTTTGAAGGAAAATGGCCAGAATCAGTGAAGTATTAGAGTTCATGAAAACTCTTATACAATCCACTGTTGATGACACGTTACAAATTAGCAAAGGCTCTCTCTCAAGAATTCAGACATGTCTACAATATGCACAAGAAAAGATTGATTTTTTGCAGCTTGAATCACAGCTACAGCAAGAAGAGCTACATCAAAATAGACACCATTTTGAACCTGTTTTTGTTCAGAACATTGAGACAACCACCCATCAGCAGAATGTTACAGTTCATGCAGATTTAGTACCAAACAAAGCAGCAAGGTTACATGCAGATGCAGAAGTTCAATCTGCACTTCCCAAGCCCATCATCAGACCTTGGGAGCAGCTTGTCCACAACAAGCACAAAACTGGTCTTGGATATGACAAGGACTTGTCCTTTCATATTCCA
>APFE030601152.1:52311-69576 GCA_000404065.3 Pinus taeda | reverse complement strand
AATTGCTCCATCTGTAATATCCATGTTGCGGGATCCTTGCCATCAAACTTCCTCATATCGAATTTTGGAATATGATGGGTCTTTGATCCCACATTAGAGTCTATGGAATCATGATTAACATTTCTTTTGTTCTCATGAGTTTCCTTTAGTACCCTTTCACCCTTAGTGCCCATTTCTTGTAGCATCTTATTCATATTTATCTTCAATTCGTCTATGTCTGTCTTCAAATCTATCTTCAAATCATCCATCTTAGCTTCCACGTCAATCATCTTAGCTTCTACACCTTTCTTTAAACAATACATCTTAGCTTCTACACCTTTCTTTAAACCATCCATCTTAGCTTCTACATCTTTCTTTAAACCATCCATCTTAGATTCTATTCCTTTTTGTGTAAGGGATAGTTGTTGCACTTGGTCTTGTAATTTTGATATATCATGTTGCATTTCTTCCTCTTCTTCATGAGTCATGCTAGACCTTTCAGGTCCCTTACTAGGTGTTTGCATTTTCTTTCCTCGGGGCATCAATCACCGATAATAATGCTCTACTATGCCCTTTGAATTCCTTCAAAATAAATTTTCCAACCAACCTTAAGCAAAAATTTAAGGAAATCTACACACCTTTTTTCACTTTGTAGGAGCTCGATATTGCCTCTGCTGTATCTCTGTACTTTTCGATCATCTATTTTTGAATTTGTGATTTATAGTATCCCTCTCTGTCCTCTTTCTAATGCCACGAGTTTGACCCAAATTGGATTCTCCAAGGAATATTTATGTGAAATCTCTCACAGTGACTTGATTATAGACTAGTTCGATAAAGCGAACTTGTACGACGTTCCACAAGTCACTGTTTCGACCGTTGGATCTGAAAAATGCATACAAGAAACTACAGTCCGTCCTCTTTCTTTACCTTCTTATGAAATTTCAATTCGATCCTCAGAGAGAAAGTTATGACGATTTTCGCCAGGTCACATGTTTGGAATGTAATTCAGGAGTCTGCAAAAATACCAACTTCCTCAGATCATATCTCCGTAAATATAGAACGAAAAGCTGTGAAATTCAGACCCAAGATTCAGAGCGATTTCGTCTCAAATGGGTTTTTTTTTGTGACTTCGGAAACATCACAGAAAAAAAGTTATAGCGAAAATTCCACGATGACCTGTTTGGAGCAGCGAAACCCTAGAATCCAAAGTTCTGATACCAAATGTTATGAAACCAACTCAAGAAAAGATAGAAAAGATATATCAAAGCCTTAGAATTCAACCTCTTTGAGGGGGCAACCTCCTTTACATTAAATAAATGAACAATTCTTGGATGATACAAATGAAAAGACCTCCTTTCTATATATAGGAGTCTAAGGGGTTATTATATAATCAAAGCCTACATAATAATAATAATGTAAGGGCACAATAATAACAATAGTGGGCTTCTATGGGGCACAATAGTAACAATATGGGGCCGATATGGGTACAACAATATTAATAATGGGTATAACTACAACAGTAATGGGGTAATCACTAGTATTATAGGGACCCAACAGCTAGCCTTAGTGTTTCTAGGGTGCCTGAGAGTTTAGAATATTGGTGGATGACTATAATATTTTGTATCTCAATAGAAATTTTAAACTACAAACAATTTTTTCTAAAACACCAGGCCCAACGTAATCATTTAGAAAAATCATATTTTTTCCTTTCCTAGCTATCAATTCAAAACACAGGAGATATGGGCCAGCTACCTTGCACTGTGATTCTTTGGATGAGGAGAATTACTGAAAAACTGGACCATAGGCACCCCCTTGCAAAGTTCTCTGTGAATTTCAAATGCTTCATATAGCTCCTTGTGTTTCTTGTAGTTGTTCCTGTAGTTCTGTTTCCTGTAGGGTGGCTAAAACTTGTTTGCTTCCTTGATGCCTTTCCAAGGTGGTCCCAATCTTCTTTGATCTTGAAGTGAACAAATGGTGCATGCAAGTTTGAAATGTTTTCCTTTTATGGTCAATTCCTTGGAGCATTCCATTGGCTGGTAGTGTATGATATTTCCTTGGTCCCTTTTCTGTTGATTCTTCCAACTGATGTAATTATCTTCTTTGTTGTTGTGTGTAGGTGCTTGGTCCCTGCTGCTGCTGCTAAACTCTGGATAGGTGTCATAATGATTGCAGGGTTGTTCGAGCTCTTTACTTGCATGGATGGTGAAGGAGAATGCATGGAGAAACTACTATTGTGATAACACAGGCTGCTACTGGGTTTCCTGTAGTTACTACAAGAAATCCTGTAGCTACCTTTTTTCATCATTGTTTGCTTTTTTTTTTTTCACTTAGAGGAGGGATGAGTAGTGATGTAGGAGTGGAAGGATGTCAATGGATGAGATGGAGTGGTAGGTGAGTGAGGCCAATGATGGCATGTCCCTTGGACCTTCGTTTTTTTTCCTTTTTTTTTGTGTATTTTTCCATTTTTCTGAGGGGTTTTTGATGGACACAGAGGTTGGTATGGTCATGAGCTGGTGTTGGGTCAGAGGTGGTGAGGTGTATGGGCCCCTCTTTCAACCTAGAACAAGCATACATCATCATTTTCCAATCGTAACTTCATTCCTATAGTGTTTCAGGACATCCTGTAGTACTACATGAAACTCTTGTGGTAACTACAAGAAACCCTGTAGGAGTTAGAAAACTGCATAAAAATTGGTTTTGGATGCTTGGAAGTGAGGATGGATGATGGGTACATGGTAGGCATGGAATATGTGAAATGAATGGAGGAAGAATGGGTGTGACGCCTTTCTAACCCTTGAACTCTGAGTCCTTTGTTGCCTTAAAAAACTTGCAAAAACCACATAATTTTATTACTGGGCATGTTTGAGGTCCCATGCCATGGAATTTTGTTTTTTTTTTTTTTCTTTTCTCTTTTTTGTTTTTGCTTTTGAAAGACACATAGGTCGCCTCAAAGGATTTTTTCAACATGTTTTCCTACCCTATGCGTCTCAAGGGATGTTTTCAACTAGGTATCTTTTTATTTTCCTTTTTTCACTCTTGGTCTGCCTTAAGGAGGTTTTCAATCCAAAAGTTGTCCTCAGGTGCCTCATAAAGGTTTTCACCTAGGTCCCTTATTTTTTTTTTCATTTTTTTTCTTTTTTTTTTCAAAAATAAAAATTAGTCTTCAAGAATTTGGTGATCTTGAAGTTGAGACACTTTCAAGCACATTCACTTCTTTACTGATGGTATTGATGAACTCTTCCCTTGACAGATGTCTTTTATAGGCTTTCAATATGTATCCATTGACAAGCAAGGGGATACCTTCTTCATCAATGGTACTTAGTTGCACAACCCCATTGTCATGGAACTTTTCTATCAGATATGGGCCCAACCACCTCACCATTAATTTGCCTTTGAAGTCCTTGAACTTGGAGTCATATAGTGAAGCCCAGTGACCTTGAAAAACCTTGTTGTTGATGTTTTTTTCATGCCAAACCTTTCTATGTACTTGAACAACTGTAGTGTGTAGGAGGGCCTGCATCCTGAATTCATCCAAACCTTTGAGCGAGAGCAATATCTCCTGCTGTGCCTTTGTAACATCCAAATCCAACTGTTCTACCATTCTCAAAGTGTTGTATTCAAACTCACTAGAGAAAAGAGCATTCTTTCCATAGACCAAGTCATAAGGGGTGAAGCCAATGGTTGCCTTCCAGGTTGTATTATAGGCCCAAGTGGCCTCCACTAGTCTGTCAGCGCAATATTTTATGTTGCTTCTCACAACCTTGGTAAGAATGCCTTGAAATGCTCTGTTAGGAACCTCTACTTGTACATTGTCCTGAGGATGATAAGAATTTGACTTCTTGTGTTTGATCTTATGCTGCCTCAACAAATTATCAATCAAGTGTGATGTGAATTGAGCTCCCTGATTAATGACTAGCTATCTAGGGTACCCAAACTTGTAAAATACATTCTCCCTTAAGGACTCATCCACTTTCTCTTATGTTTCTACCTTGATATCCTTGCTTTCATCCCACTTTGTCAAATAATTAGTGCATACAATTATGTACTTTTTCTACCTTAATGGTGAATCAATGGGCCTAATGAAATCTATGCCCCACTTGTCAAATGGCTTAACAGTCACTTGAGGTTGCAAAGGCATTTCATCCCCTAGAGTAGTTTTCCCCATTCTTTGGCACTGATCACATCGACTGGTGTATATTCTTGCATCTTGGTGGAGAGTGGGCCAGTAGTAACCAGCTTGTAGTACCTTGAAGGTTGTTCTCTTGGCTGCAAAGTGACCTCCACAAGGCCATTCATGATAGGCCAAAAGGATGTCAAAGAATTCCTCCTCCCTGACACATCTCCTCAAAATTTGATCTGGGCCTAGCTTGAAGAGATTGCCCTCAATCCAAGTGAATGGGGTGATCTTTCTTATAATTCTTCTTTTTTCCTTGGAGGAAAAATTTGGAGGGAACTATGTAGCAACTAAGTAGTTGACTATGTCAACAAACTATGGAGAGATAAATGAATAGAAAATAGATGCTTATTTGGTAGTTAATAATTAACCATTCCTTCCACACCTGTAGGAAAAGTAAATCTAGACAAAAGATCTGCAACTACATTTTCTCTACCAAGCTTATCAATGACGGTTAGATCAAACCGTTGTCATAAAATAAACCATCTCATAATTTTGGCATTCACATTAGGAATTTTCATTAAATATTTAATAGTAGTATAGTCTACATGTACAAAGGTCTGGCAACCAGTGATGTAGTGTCTAAAATTATTCAAGGAATAGACAACAACTAGGAACTCTTTTTTAGTCACAGTATAGTTCAATTCAACCTTGGACATATTTTTTCTAATGAAGTAAATGGCATAAGGAAGCTTGTCATATATCTGGTCTAGAGATGATCTTATAGCTTTGTCAGAGGCATCAACATGGATGTGGAAAGGAAGAGCCAAATTTGGGCCTCAAAGTATGGGTGCAGTAGTCAACTTGTCCTTTAAGGTTTCTAGGTCCTCTTGGTAGCTTTCTGACCAGCAAAATTCAGAGTCCTTGGTCAATAGTCCAAACAAAGGTGAGGCTACTTTGTTGAAGTCCTTTATGAATCTGCTATAGTATCTAGCTAAGCCTAATAAAATTCTGACATCCCTTTTCTTTTGAGGAGTAGGGACTCTCTTTATGATAGCAACTTTTTTTCGGTCCACTTATAGTCCTTCTTGGGATATTGAGTGACCTAGAACAAACCCTGCATTCATCAAAAACTCACAATTCTCAGGACTAAGGGACATATTAATTTCAATGCACTTATTTAACACTTTCCCCAAGTTAGAGAGAGCCTCCAGGAAATCACACGCATAGGGAGTAAAATCATCCATAAAGATTTCTATAGAGTCATGGACTAGCTCTACAAATATGCTTAGAACTACCCACTGAAAAGTGGCAGGGGCATTAAATAATCCAAAGGGAAGGACCCTATAACAAAAGGTACCCCAAAGACAAGTGAAGGTGGTTTTATCTTGGTCCTTTGGGCTGGTCTGGATCTAATTATAACCACTAAATCTAGCTAGGAAAGAGAAGAAATTATTTCCTGCAAGACCATCCAAGACTGGATCAATGAAAGGTAGAGGCAAATGGTATTTTTTTGTGGCTTTGTTTAACTCTCTATAGTCCACATAGATCCTCCATTTTCCATTCTTGTTTGTGTTTATTTGGGGTAGCATCAGAAGTGCTTTAGCCACAAAAATTGGTGGAGATGCTAAGGCACATGAGATCTCCACTGCCCAAAAAGGGTTTGCGCAGATTCTAAAAAGTTTGGGAGATATTACAATTAATTAATATTTTTAATGGTGTCCCTAAGTATAAACTTAGGGAAATTAAAATATTAATGTAAATTAATATAAAACTGTGTTAGAATAGTACAAAAGTCATGGATCAAGCTAGATCTAATCTTAGTCATTGATTAGGGACTTAATCTCGGTCGTTGATTTGTTAATGAGAAAAGTATATGAGGAGGCTTGAGGCTCACTTGGAGAACACACCAAGAGATCAAGATTTCAACTTTCTGGGTTTAGGTTTGCTGAGAAAGTTGAGAGAGTGATCAGTGTTGCAGCTGAGGGACCGTGAATATAGAAGAAGAAAGGCAGAGATAGGACCAGGAGGATCAGCGCAGTAGCCAGAGAAAGGGACACAGAAGTAGCCAAGGGTTCACGCAGAGCCAACCAGGGCTCATGCAGAGGCATCCAAGAGCTGCGCAGTGCCTCAAAGGGCTAGCTTGGGTGATGCAAAGGGCCAGAGGGCTGACGCAGTGCCTCCAGAGGCTGGCGCAGGCCAGGGTGGAGTGACGCTGAGCTAATGCTGAGCCAAAGAGAGGTTGACGTAGTCCCTAGAGGCTAACATTGGGGTTTCGTGGGGAAGGTTGGAGCTATGGAAATGCAAGAGTGTTTATCCGAGGTTTCAAACAAAATATCTACTTGCAAGTAGAGAGGTACTACTGCCGAGATTTTTCTCTGTTTGGTGAGCCAGATTTAACACCCAGATAGTGTTCTCAAACTACTTAACAAATCAAACCCTCAAATAGCTGCACCAATTTTCCCGCATTTGGTTTTTCTGGGGACATTAGTCCAAAAATAATGGTGTCACTTGTGCACTTGTTTCTATTTCCTTCAGTTGATGATCTGTAATGTATTGAGCATGCATTTATATTTATTTCCAGTATTTACATGGTAAATAACTTGTTAATTAATAGAACAAATAGGTAGGAATAAATCAATAAAGTGCATGAAGGGTTTCTAACATGTCAGACTTAGAAATTCCAACCTGGTATTGGAGCGTGGTTGAAGATCATAGGAGAACTGAGGACATCAACCGAACAGAATAGTAGCATCAACTGTCTTGAGTGATAAAAGTTGGTCCTAGGAGAGAAGTAGCAAGTAAGGAGTGACGCGGTGATTGCGTCATCAAGATTGAGCTAGGAAGAGGCAGCGCAGAGGTTGAGGGAGGCAAAGGCAGACTCACACAGATCCATGCAGAGGCCAGGAGGGCTGACACAGTTGGCTGAGGAGGCTAATTTTCTAGTGCCAAGATTGTGCAGAGCCTAGGAGCTCTAACCTTTAGTTTGATGGGGTTTAGGAGGCTATGGGTAAGTTGCAGAGTGGAGCTAGTGGGGTATTGTAGTCAAAAAAATACCTAACAATGCAAGGCCAAGGTAGAGGGAGTTTCTCCTGAGGTGGATTTCTAGCCAAGGAATCCAGATCATGTTGCAGCTGCATAGATGATTGGAGAGGGGAATTTCGACATTTGCAGAAGGGTTTCCCGGAGGGAAATCGAGGCTTAGAGGATTCATACTGGGAACTTCCAAGAGGGAAGTAGAGGAGTAGCGAAATGGCACTACACGGAGTAAGAGACCAGGACAGACTGGACAGAGCCTTAAACTTCGTAGTCTGGAAGTTCAAAATCTTATCCGTGTTAGACAAGAATCGTGTCAAGCACTTTTCCTTGAGGACGATAGCTATCCCAGTTGACCCAACTAATGCGACCCAGTGTCCAAGGAAGAAGAGTAAGGGAGAGGCCTTCGAGACGAAAGCAGCACCAGTAAGGGCAAAAAAGGAAGTGGAGACAGAAAATTATTATGCCATGAGTGCTCATGTGTCACTTCAGAAGAAGTGAGGAGACATCGAGCTATATTCAAGAGGAGTACAGGCGATGAGGGGAAGGATCCTCGAGTTACCCAGCCTCTTGGATTAGACCTTGCTATGGGAGCCCCGAAGAGGAGTAGCAGTATTGGCGATGTCAATAGAGACAGATGCGAATGGAGTGATAGAGGGAGCTATAGTGCAAGATTTCCAAGACAATGCAAGGCTAGCAGGTTGCAAGAGTGTGAGAGGCATGGGAATGTTGTACCAGTGCAAGATGACACAAAGAGGTGTGCAACGGCGCAAGATGCGTGGAGTTGTTGCAGCATCTCAGAGGTCAGAGAGGGAGCACTTGTCAGTGACAAAGGGAACTTCAACATCAATAGTGTTTCTAACCTAATGGATATGTCAGAGTTGGGAGATCAATTACTTCCTTCTTAGTAACTGAGTTGCAGTGTAGTAGTTAGCAGTGGTAGTGCTATGGGTAGCACGATGAATCATTATGGGAGGGGTTGTAGTGTAGATGTAGCAGTGGCAGTGGCAGGGTCATGGGCAGCAACACAGATGCAGAGGGAGTTGCAGTACGGATGCAATAGTCATAGTGACAGGGCCATGGGTAGCAGTACAGGATGTATCGGTGCAAAGGATGTTGGGTAGTAGGCCTAACATCAGCACAAGGACAGATTTCGGATGATTAGAGTGATGCTCATTGAGGCGTATTACTAGAGCACAGTCCTCGCTAAAAGGGAGTGTTAATTTCGGGTAGCATCGGATGTGCTCTAGACACAAAAATTGGTGGAGAGGATAAGGCACATGTGATCTCCAATACCCAGAAAGGGTTTGGGCAGATTCTAAACAGTCTAGGAGATATTAAAATAATTAATATTTTTAATGGAGTCCCTAAGTCTAAACTTAGCGAAATTAAAATATTAATGTAAATTAATATAAAATTATGTTAGAATGGTCCAAAAGTCATGGATCAAGTCAAATATAATCTTAGTTTTTTATTAGGGACTTAATCTCAACCGTTGATTTGTCAATGAGAAAAGTATAAGAGGAGGCTTGAAGGTCACTTGGAGAACACAACAAGAGATCAAGATTTTGACTTTCTATTGCTGGGTTTGCTGAGAAAGTTGAGAGAGTGATCAGAGTTGCAACTAAGGGGTAGTGAATACAAAATCAGAGAGGCAGAGATAGCACTGGGAGGATCAGTGCAATAGTCAGAGAGAGGGATGCAAAAGTAGCCAAGGGTTCATGGAAAGCCAGCCAGGGCTCACACAGAGGTAGCTAGGAGCTGCGCAATGCCTTCGAGGGCCAATGTGGGTGATGCAGAGGGCCAGAGGGCTAACATAGGCCAAACCATAGTGACGCTAGGATAACGCTAAGCCAGATAGAGGCTGACACAGTCCCTAGAGGCTAACATTGGGGTTTTGTGGGGTAGATTAGAGTTGTGGAGCTGGTGAAGTGTTTATTTGGGGTTTTAGCCGGAATATCTGCTTCTGAGTAGAGAAGTAATATTGCCACAATTTTTCTCTGTTGGGTGAGCTAGATTTGACACCTAGATTATGTTATAAAACTGCTTAATAAATCAAACCCTCAGATAGCTGCACCGATTTTCCCACGTTGGGTTTTTCGGCAGACATTAGTCCAAAAAAAACGATGTCACTTGTGCGCTTATTTCTATTTCCTTCATTTGATGATTTGTAATGCGTTGAGCATGCATTTTTATTTATTTTCAATATTTACATGGTATATAACTTGTTAATTAACAGAACAAGTAGGTAGGAATAAATCAGTAAAGTGCATGAAGGGTTTCTAATGTGTCAGACTTAGAAATTCCAACACTTTGGGATCAGGACTAGAGGAGACACCCGCTCACTATCTGAGATGGGGTAAATGAACCCTGGATCCAACAACTTCTAGAATTTTTTTTTAATTATGTCTTTGAGGGTTGGCTTCATTCTCCTCTGAGGTTGGCACACTGGCTTGCAGGCTTCCTTGATGTAAATGTGGTGAGTACACACTGAAGGGTGTAATCCCTTCATTTCCTTATAACTCCATGCAAAGGCATCCATATGCTCTCTTAGCATGTCACACAATTTCTTTTCCTAATGTACATAGAGAGGGGTTGATTTTCAATGTTTTAGCTAGACCAAATTCTATCATCTTGACACAAGTACAACTTGAGTCAGCTAGGCACAAATCAGTCCAAGGTTTATCTTTAGCTTTCTTTACTAACTCATCAAGAGACATGGTGTTGGGGGGCTAATTCTGGAGTATTTGATCAATTAGATCATCTTCATTAGGTTGCCCCCCTCCTATAGTAGCATCTAGGGTACAAACTGGGTAAGATGTGGCATAATATACTTCATCTTCCTCCTCCTCTTCTAACCAAAAGGGTAAGTCACGCTCTAGAGATGGTTGAACAGGAGGGTACATGTTATACAGCAAATTGACCCCCTCATCATCTCAGAGGGGAAATACATGATAGTTGAAGCAAAGACCAAGATCACATGCCTTGTTTCCACACTAACGTTGGCTATGCATTAACAACCTACTTTATAAAGCTTCTTTGCAAGCCTAAGGGTGAGTTAGTGACCCAAATAACTATAATTGCTAGTTCAGGGATATCGTAGTGGACCCTAATGAAGTTCTAAGGGTCAAAGGAGCGAATTGACTCATAAATATCTAGATATTTTCTCCTATATTTACTCAAGAAAAGCAAGAAAACATCTCAAGTTCGACCTATTTGGGGGATTTCTAATCCTAATGAAGGAGGCAAATGGGAAAGAGCTGAAAAGCATGGCAACTTCATTTCTTTTACCTTAAGGAACTCATGGAGGAACTTGGCAACCCTAACTCAATTGCTACATAAGCAAAGCTAGGGCTATGGTGATAAAATTCAGATCATTTGAAAGGATAGCATTCTTGATTGTTGAGCATTGTCTCAAATTAGGAGAAGTTGGTAAGAAGGGAGAGAGAGAGAGAGAGAGAGAGAGAAGATATAGGGGTAAGGGAAGGTTGATGCAACAGATGGTTGTAATCACTCTTCCGACATTAATATAGAACTGCAATTGTACTATCTACTCCGTGGTGGTGGTACTATCATTCATTTAGTTGTTTGTCCAATACCTTTTAGCATGAGTAGCTTAGTTATGTGTAACGAGATGTTATTTTATGTATTGATGTATTAGTTATCAGAGTTGTATGATGTGATTATGTTTGTCTCTTCTATGTGCAAGGCTTGATCTGGAGTCGGCTCAGGGGACTTCCACCTAGCTGCATTGTGCTCTCCAGCAAATCTACACGGAGGCTTGAGGTGATCTATTTGTCCTCATTTGATAGTTAGTTATTGTTTATGAACATGAATGTAACTTTGTGATGGTTGTAGATAATATTACGGTCTGCCTAATTTCCCGGGAAGACCTTTGAGGGTATATCCATTCTCCATACGCCGTGCCCTTGCAAAATCTGTGTTGAATACCACATGACATATCTATGTCCGCATCTTCAAGAATGCACAGATTTCATTGCTAACAAGGATACTGGTATGACCCCAATTATTCTTAATAATCATGTCCCCACTCAACAGCAACAAAACCTTATTGCAAACCAACCCAAACTCCCACAAGGGGCAACGGTGGTTCGCAACATCCTTCATCTGGTGAAGGATCTTCTACCATTTACACCTTTGAAACAATAGATCTACAAACAAGAGCCAAATCTTATGGAGCTCCTATCGCTGATGCAAAGGAACCTTCCTCAAGTCAAAAGCCACCACCGCCTAACAATTTGAATATCAAAAGGCCAGTTGCTGACCTTGTGATTTGTCCCCCTAAAGGGGCACTTTGACGCACAACACACAATACATCTGCACATGCCACCCAAAACTACAACATTGTAGAAGACTTGGCACAAGCGTCATCGGCTATGTCGATGCTCAAAGTATTACAAACATGTCCAACACAAAGGAAATATTTGCTTTCGGCTATTGGTGGTATTGACCCACAAGATTCCATGCTTGCAACTTTTGACATGGAAAAATGTAAACCTCCCATTTCTTACCAGCTTGCATTTCAGGTGCAAATTTTTTTGAAAGGTAAAGGTATACATAGAACTGTCATCAATGAAGGTGCTTCTACCTACGTCATGTCGGCTTCATGTTGGCTTGCTATGGGTTCTCCAACCCTACCCCTGACATTGAATTCCCTTAAATCTTTTGACGGCAACACTTTCATCCCAAAAGGTTACCTAGCTAGCTATCCCATCACCTTGAGTAGGAAAATGATAACGGTAGATATTGAAGTCGTGGATCATAAACTCGACTATAATCTACTTTTGGGTTGCACTTGGACTTATGCCATGAAGGCCGTTGTGTCTTTGGTCTTCCGTATCATCCTCTTTCCCTTTAATGGAAAGATGGTCATAGTGGACCGGCTATCCTTTTGCACCCAAGATTACTTTCTGTTACCTAGTAGCTCTGTACCCTTAGGGGTGGTGTACCTGACTCTTATGTCAATATCGATACTGGTAAAGGCTTCTTCCCTGATGGGTTGTTTCCCTCTTCAGCCACCCAAGGTTTCACAGATGGTCAACATGCTTTCATCCATTCCTCATGAATAGACTGATCCATGGATCCTACCGGCTCCTTCAAACATTGACACTTACGGAGAAAAAATACCACTGTCACCAACTGAAATGGCCTACCAAGCCATTCAATTTGCATCTGAATCTTCAGTCACTTTAGTTATGACCAACAATAACACTGCCCCTCCCATAACCGCTCCTTCTTTTGATCCACTCAATCAAGTCCTACCTATGGACAAAGCTATTAGAGAAATCATGAGTTTAGAAGAGTGACCTTGGGAGGACTTGCACCATTGTGTTTCGATATCTGATTCAGACATGATGCCTCTTCAAATCCTGTCATCTAACGCATCTAAAATAATTTCCTCACCTTATACGAGTATCTAAACTTTGGACTCGGAAGGAAATATGGGCAATATCTCAAAGATATTGCCCATCGATATTTTAGTTAAGACAGAGATCATGGAAAACATACAGATTGGAGCCAATCGCAATCCTGAGGAAATTGCGAGCTTCACATACCCTTTTAAGGACTTCTGCAATGTTTTCCCTTGGTCTTATGAGGAAATGCATGGCATAGACCCTTCTATTGTCAAGCATGAGATCAAGAAGTATCGAGCATTCTTTTTATGGTATTGTTCTTGCTCATTAATCTGAAAAATCATCGAGTCTCCTTCTTCGGGCTCGTTAAACTACCACGAAGAAGATTAAGCATTCTTTTAATGGTATTTTTCTTGCTCGTTAATCCGAAAAACCTTGAGTCTCCTTCTTTGGGCTCATTAAACTACTACAAAGAAGATATGATAAGGGATGTTTTCTCACTCTAAAAACTAAAAAATCCCCGAGTTTTTTCTTTAGGCTTGTTAAAGATTTATAAAGATGACCCAAGCATTCTTTCAGGTACTTTTCTCACTCGTTAAACTGAAAAATCCCAAGTTTTTGTCACCGGGCTCGTTAAAAATCTACGACAACGACAAAAGCACTTGCTTTTTTGGGACCATTTCTCGCTCTTAAATTGAAAAATCCTCGAGTTTTTCCCCTTCTTCGGGCTTGTTAAATCTACAAAGAAGGAATGGGAAATTATTTTACCTCTTTTTTCTTGCTCAATAAACTGAAAAAGATACCTTGAGTTTTCTTCATTTGAATCATTAAAATTTGATGAAGGTATTGAGTTTGTCATCACGTGACTCATTAAAAATTCATGATGAAAAATGAGTTTAGTCCGTCTCCTCGTACTCGTAACAAAATGAGGTCAACATCTATTGAACATAAGTTTCTCTATATCTGGATTCAAATAGATTAACTCATGAAAAATTAACCGATCTGGGTATACTATTAACCTTTTGTCGCACTCGATTAACAACTATGACAAAGGGACCACCGTAGAGTAGTTATTTACGATTTTTCAGACTCTCTAAATATGAAAAGACCACCGAGTTGTCTAGTCTGGACTCTTTAAATTACAGATACAAGATATAGAGTTGCTCTTTTTACGATCCTCTTCAGACTCTCAAAACATGAAAAGATCGATGAGTTTGCTTATCTAGACTCATTAAACTAATCAGATAGGGCATAGAGTCGCTCTTTTCGTGGTCCTTTTCAGACTCTTAAAATATGAAAAGATCGACGAGTTTGCCTATCTGGACTCATTAAACTAATCAGTTAGGGCATAGACTTACTCTTTTCACGGTCCTTTTCAGACTCTTAAAATATGAAAATATTGACGAGTTTACCCTTTTGGACTCACTAAACTAATCAGACGGGGAAAGTAGACAATACAACTACATTCAGTATTAGAAAGCGTGGTTTGGCAGCAGCTGTTCCCTTGAACATGGTACTCCCTCAGATAAACCTTCCTTGTGACGGCCTCTCAATATGAATCCTACCATCCTATGAGTTTAGCCTAAATACCCCGATGTTCTTGCATCTCTGTATCCTAATACTCTTTGGTGTTCATGAGTCTAGTGTTGCATGGTTAAAAACGTTGTCATGCCTTCTATTATTCAAGGTTTAACCTTTTGTTTCCTCCATCAACCCATCAAGCATATACTTTCATCATTCCCTCTATTGTTTAGACCCAATGCTCAAAATTTTCCTCAAAAAACAAATTATTCTTGTCCCATTTCATGTCGATTGATTTAGGACACATTATTGCCTACCTTTCGACATGTACCTTCCTATCGACTTCAACACTCTATCTAGGAAGACAACCCAGAAACACATTCAGTGCCTTGGTACTTGCAGACATTAGTGGCAGGTTGCCTTGTGTTTAATTAGGGGTTCTCATTATTGGCTTCTAGTTAAGCAATTCTATGGGTGTTCGATGACAAAAACATCTTTCACACTCACTAGATTGTACTGTGCATATTGGAGATCATCACCATTATTAGTGGCCTTCCTCGCATCTGTTAACGGTCTCCATTATTGATTGGTAATCATATGATTTCGTGCATGTTTGACATCAACGCATATATTCACATGTATCAATATATGTTGTTCGGTGAAGCAGAAATCAAGACCTTGGGTAGAGGCTTGCATCACTGAGCCTTGTTTCCTCTCCCAAGTTGCGTATATTGTTTTTTTTGGAGGCAGCTTATCAGGATGATTCTATTATGACACCGGATCTGCATTGTGCTTATCACAGCCAACATCTTCATATCTCTTTGGAGAAAATCACTATGACATAGCTACTGAGCATGGAAATGCCCAACTCAGGACATGATTTTAGTAGTTATATATATATATATATGTGTGTGTGTTGTATCAGGTTTCCCGTACCACCCAAAACTCTGATCCTCTCTCTCCTTTTGTCAAAGAAGGAAAATTACAATTAAGTAAAGTATTTTGGCCATTGTTGCAGCTTCTTATCTCAAACTTTAGGGGGCATCTGTTGTATAGCAAATTGACCCCCTCATCAGCTTAGAGGGGAAATACATGATAGCTGAAGCAAAGACCAAGATCACATGCCTTGTTTCTACACTAACGTTGGCTATGCACTGAAAACCTGCTTTATAAAGCTTCTCTGCAAGCCTAAGAGTGTGTTAGTGACCCAACTAACTCTAGTTGCTAGTTCAGGAACAATGTTAGTGGACCCTAATAAAGTTCTAAGGGTCAAAGGAGCAAATTGGTTGATACATATCTAGATATTTGCTCCTAGATCTACTCAAGAAAAGCAAGGAAACATATCAAGTTCAACATATTTGGGGGATTTCTAATCCTAATGAAGGAGGCAAATGGGAAAGAGATGAAAAGCATGGCAACTTCATTGCTCTTACCCTAAGGAACTCATGGAGGAACTTGGCAACCCTAACTCAATTGCCACATAAGCAAAGCTAGGGCTATGGTGATAAAGGTCAGATCATTTGAAGGGAGAGAGAGAGACAAGCTGGAGGGGTAGGGGAAGGCTGATGCAACATATGGTTTTGATCGCTCTTCCAACATTAATATAGAACTACAGTTGTACTGTCTACTCCATGGTGTTGGTACTATCATTCATTTAGTTTTTTGTCCAATACCTTTTAACATGAGTATCTTAGTTATGTGTAACTAGATGTTCTTTTATGTATTCATGTATTACTTACCGGAGTTGTATGTTGTGATTATGCTTGTCTCTTCTATGTGCAGGACTTGATCTGGAGTCGGCTCAGGGGACTTCCACCTAGCTACATTGTGCTCTCCAGAAAATATACATGGAAGCTTGAGGTAATCTATTTTTCCTACTTTGCTAGTTAGTTATTGTTTATGAACACGCATTTAACTTTGTGATGGTTGCAGATAATCTTACAGTCTATCAAAGGTCCCGGGAAGACCATTGAGGGTATCTCCATTCTCCATACACCATGCATTTTAATATCCTACAATAGTACAAGACCAATTAATTTGAAAAATGCCCATTTTTAATCGTCATACTTCTAGCCCTGCAACTTATGTAAGCATTAGCAGTGGCTAGCCATGGCCTTCCAAGGATGAGAGGATAGCCATTGAATTTGGTCTTAGGTTGGAGAGCTAAGAAGTCAGCAGGGTATTCCCAGGAATCAATGGAGACCATAACATCCTCAACAACTCCCTCAGGAGCTACTGTGGATCTATCTGCAAGATGCAAGACTTTTGTGGTCTTTGTTGGCTAGTTGAATTGTTTATGAATTAAACATTCAAGTACCACATTAATTATCGACCAGGGAAAGTCTTTTTATTTCAAAGGCACTGCGTACTGTATGTACTTAAAGTCTAAAAGCATTGAAAGTTGTAGTATACGCAGTCATTACAGGACTAATTAAAGTAAAAACAATTGATTAAAATTACAAATCTGAAAAGCAAAATAAACGATGCTCTGTTGGCAGAGGATCAGGACCCTATCCTCCGGATGGGGACGTTCAGCACCTGCCCCTGTAATCATAATTACTGATACACACAGCACTCTCATTCACTGGTGAGAAACAACTCAAAGAGCAACGAAACAGAGTACTAGTAAAGTAAAGAAAACCAGAGGTAATGCTGTAAATCCACACAAAGTACCGAAAAGAACTTACTGCACACTTATACAATCAACGGGAAAGTAAATGGGTGAATCTTGTGAGGAAGGTGGGCCCAGTCCTTCTCACAAGATCCCCCGAGAAGACGAAGACGGATTTAAGTGCTCAAAACAATTGTATATTCATCTACCAAAAAGATCGAATACAATGGAACTCAGACTTGCTGATGTTCTCCAAGTCTTGGTTACAGACCGACCATTGACATCCCATTTCATGTAGATGTCTCCTCTTTATAGAGGAGACATCTATTACATTAGAATGTTACACTGATTTAGTTAATCCATTGTGTCAAAAATAAGCAATTCAGAATTCTGTTACAACAATATGATAATGCATCTTTTTCTGGAGCTTTAGCTGTTACACGGTGGATAACTGATTGTCTTCTCGGGATTGTCATATCCTTCGCCATTTCCCCATGCTGTTCATGCTGACTGTATGCTTCTTCTCTAGACTTCCGCTTGATTATGCCACATTACCATTCTTTAGATAGCTGCCATCTGTTGTCCGTGGCTGTTACAAAATAGCTCGCTTTAGGTAATTACTGTTGCTG
>APFE030601152.1:24708-51119 GCA_000404065.3 Pinus taeda | reverse complement strand
CCCCATTTTGAACTGGGGTCCAATGTGGCGGTACTTTTGAATATAGAAGATAATCAGGCTCCACACCCAACAAATTGGCGGGGTCCAAGGCTTGTATATAAGACGCATCGTGATCTATCGGACCCGCCAAGATCATTAACCACACTATATATATTTTGGGTCAGGAGCCCATCAAATATCGCGATCGCGCTTCAATGAAACCCAAGGTCCATTCACTCGCCATTGAAACATTTCGATGTGATATGGTGGACCTGCCGGCAGTATTAACCATAACACATATATATTTCAGGTCCGGAGCCCTATCGCTAATCACAATCGGCAGTCGACGAAAGTGAAGGCCATGCAATATGCGAAGGGGCGATGCGCGGACCCGACGATAATTATATGCCCAAGTGCATAATATTTGAAGTCCGGCCTTATGATCGGCCGAGAGCTTTACCGCGTTTTCCCATGTATTTTGATAAAATGTTGTGATTTGGGTTTTCAAAGGGAAGTCTTATATTGCGGACCCGGTGGCATTATTAACCGCGACACATATATATTTCGGGTTCGGCCTGTCACAAAGCGTAATTGACAGAGCCCAAAGATTAAACATGAGGCGCTATGCGATATGGCAGACCCGACGACAATTATACGTTCGGGTGTATGGTATTTGAAGTCCGACCTTATAGTCGGATGCGGGTTTTCTCGTGTATTCCCATGTATTTCGCTAAAATGGTGTGGTCCGGGTTTTCAAAGGAAAATCCTGTAAAGTGAATGGTCTGCCTTTGAAGCATTGTTAAGGCAATCCTTGAGTAAAAATGAATATTATGGGCAACGAGAATACGTGTCATAGCAGGTCGGTTGTTTGATGATTATAGTTGCTCTGCGTTGCAAGATTAAATAGAAACTGTGGCTAAATGCAAGGTTTGTTTGTGATAAGGTTTGTCATATTTCTCATAATCATAGCTAATATGAATTATTTTTTGCAGGCGAGTTCGAGTGGACCCGGTTGAGGTTAAAGGCCATTTATATCAAGATGACACGTCCACACCACCGGTGTTGACATTACAAAGACATATTCTGTAGAAAGGGATATGAACCGCCATAGTGCATAATCGAGGCAAGCTCCATGTCAAGAGGAAGTGCAACACTGATACATCAAAATGTTATTACCTCCAAACACACCTTCAATCATGCCAGATGTGGGATGATGAGCGCATTGTCTTCAGTTTCCTTCAGGAAATGATAGGGAATAACGTCCATTCAATACAGGTGCGAAGTGATGACACACAGTTATTCTCTTTTAATTAACGTTTGTTCATTTCCCCAGGAAATGAAGCATTGCAGTAGATATGCCCTCTACGTGTCAGCCATCTCACGGATCGACTCTAAGTCTTATATTTTAATGTGTATATGGAAAAGGGTAGGAAGGGGAAAGGTCGTGGGGGCAAGACGGAGGGTCAGTCTTTTTTGCATAAGTGTTACCTCCAAAGAGGGGTGAAGCACTTTTTTCGGGGAAAAAACAGCTTTTGATTTATTGTGAATAAAGAGGATTGTTTGGGTCAAGAAGGAGCCTATTGTTTCAGATTTATTTCCTTTTTTCATGTGTTTAGAATTAGAGTGTTGTTGCTGGCATAAATACAAATGTATTTTGCTTTGTGCATATTGATAACATACAGTTCATGATTATTCCTGGTTATTTGAATATAATTCAATAGCATGGTTAACTCATGAGTGGTTGCTAATTCGAAACCATATTAAACATCAATTGCAAGTTTTATTTGTATGGAAATGAATGTGTATTCTTGTATGAGTAATTAGATTGCAATTAAGATTTAATTCAGTCTAGTTCAACTACGAGCCAGTAATTGATTCATTTGGACTTGGAATCTTTATATGATGTTTGATCTCTTTTGTTATGCTCCTGCAGGATAGATTAGAGTAATTAGAATTAGCATAGATAGGATTTAATATATATAGGTTAGTCGTTTCTCTTGTTGATTTAACTGAATTCTTCCTCCGAGGAGCAATCTTTCAACACCTATAACAGTTCACGGGGTCCTTTAAAACCCGTTGGAACTAGCCACCCCAAACGAAAGCAGATCTAATTGGGATTTGCGATCGGGTTATTTCCCCTTGTTGGCATAACGAAAATTCTCCATGTCAACAGGTTGTCATAGGGTTTAGGGGCCATTGCTTCTCAATTGGGTAATAGGATACTAACAAAGTTCTTGAGACAATTTGTTTTTATCGTTTATGGTTTTGAAAGAATGTGACACAATTGGGTTATCGACGTGAAATTATGGTTTTATGTTTAATATTTTATCATTCAAGTTAGTATATTAAGATTAAATGATGTGATGAATTTCTAAATATAGTTTTATTAATAAAATGAGAAACTAGTATTACTTTAAATTGGTTTTTAATAAAAAAAATATGGTAATTTTTTTTAATTTTTCTTAGTTAAATTATGTGTATTTTTATTAATAATGAAATTTTTACATTATAATTATAGTATGTGCTATTAAAAAAAAATATAGCATATGTACTAGTGTAATCATATAAATTAAATTATTAATATAAGCATTAATGATAAGTATCAAATACATACTCCACGATATATCTCACATTGCCCATATTATAAATATTATAAAATTTAATTCAATTGACTAAATGATAAGTGAGCTCTTTCATGGAAATTCTTAACTTCTAAATAGCTTTGGTTACAATATCATGAGTGAGTACCATGGTTTATCAATATTACATGCCCAATATGACACATATTGATATGACATTTTCTTTAATTAATTAATTAGAGATAAATTTATTAGAAGAGCATAACTAACTTGGAGATAAATATTAATCCTTGATATGTGAATACTACTATGAGTATTTATCCATATTCCATGGAGATTAAATCTCTACCATCCACTAAATAATTATTGATAATTAAATTAAAATTCTTGAAAGTCTATTTTGAAATAAAAATGTTTATTAGCATAATTAATCTTTACACTAAAGTGTAATGTGTATGGGGTTTAAGGATCATTATTAATATGCATCTTGAGAGTGTCATGGGGTTTAGGGATCATTACTTCTTAATTGGGGTGTAGGGGATCAACAAAGGTTATTAAACAAATGCTTTTTTTTTTGTTATGGATGGTTTTGGATCCATGGTATTATATTTAATATTTTATAATGTAAGTTAGTAGATTAAAATTAAACATGGTTATGAATTCTTAAATATTGTTTTATTAATAAAATGAGAAAGTGGTATCACTTCAAGTTTCTTGGTTTTTCCAAATAAGGTTTCCATGATAAATTTATTAATTTTCTTAGATAAAGGTTCTATAAGGTAAATTTCTTATGCATTGTGTACATGATATTATTCTTTTTTTTTTTGTAAGAGTTCGATATCAAACTACTATATCCTTTGCCCAAATGGGTTGTATCCAATGGTGGAAAGCAAAGTGTTTTTCATTGTTCAACAAGGTTCAATTTCCATGAGGGCATGGTTTGAAGACATGGGGCACCTTGAGATAGTGGTCAAACATGTGTTTTCAATAGGAGAGATAATAATAATAATAATAATTTGTTTTTAAGCTCACGGCTAAGCCAGACACTAAATTGGTGTATGAGACCCCCTTATTTGTGGAACAAGGGACCCACCTTCGCGCAATGATTTGACTGCTAAAGTATATGGAAGTGTACATACTCTACCCAAGTCTATTTTTGAACTTGTGACCTCTTACAAGGAAGCAAGTATTCTTAACCATTAGGCCCACTCAAGTTGCACCATCAGGGCCACTATATTAAACGGTCCCATGACCTATGCATACATAAGTGGATCAAATCCCACCCCCATGTCCTTCAATTTTTAAATGGGGATACCTTGAGGTAGCAGTTGAATGTGTGGTTACACCTACAGAGGTTGTATTAATGATCCCATAAACCACACACATAGGTACATCAAATCTCACCCCCATGTCCTCCTTTTATAAGTTGTTGGCACTAGCGTAAGGGTTATAGTGATAGATGGATTTGAACCTAGGCCTCGCCTAAGTAACCCTAATCAGTTATTGATTTATTTTCTTGCATATATTTATCAACAACTATTTCTTACATTCTTTAACACCTTTGCCAAAGTTTGGCATAATAAATGCATTATGTTTTGATTTACCTAGCAAGAATGCACTCTTTTAAGGTCACAAATTGATTCATTAATGCTCAAAACCCATAGAATCTAGGGAATTGTGACCAAAGCACCTTTATTGGATGGAACAATGATCAATAATGAAATTTCAATGAAAAATACCACAAAAAATTGTGTTGGAAAAATTGTATCTTACAATATGAATCTTGTGGATTTATTACATCTGAATTAGCCTTAAGCATTACATTCTTCATATTGGTTTCAATGAGTACCTCAGTGAACACCTTCTTAAGGTGGTTGGGTTAAGGATTTGTATATAGGTGTAAAAGGTTATGAGCTTTTGGCCTTAGTATTAATGTTTCTCCATTCATTTTTTCTCCATCAATTTTGGTATTGTTCATTTTTCTAGCTTGACATTTTTTGTTATGCAATGTAACTTGTTTGATTAATATATCATGTATGTCATTCATGGTCACTCCTCATCTTATCCATCTAGATTCCATGATCCTTCCTATCATCGCAATGTGTTGATCTTCTAGAGTCCATCAATGATGTCTAGTGCATTTGTCTGACTATTGTTTTTGTGCCTTGAGGTTAGAGCTACTTGTCCTCATATTTTATTATATAACCCATCAACCCGGTCCTTCCTTTGTAACTCATTTACACGTATATTAAACTAGCCATCTCCATTTGGCATGTCACATGACTCTCTCTGATACATCCTCCATCATTCTAATACTTATGTGATTATCATTGTCGACATGATACAATACTAACATCAATAGGTACCTTGTTGAACACCCTAGTTTAGTGTTTTTGTTAAGAGCCCTTATCCACTAGTAAAAGGTCGTGAGTTAGAAGTTCTTAGGCTTGATCTCAATATTAGTCCATTCATTATCTACGTCTCCCTATTTCACGCAACAATGACTCTTAGGCTTTGCCCATACAATATTTAAAATGCACCCTTTTCGAGATTTTTTTTTAGTTGGAATTTGGCATAATATATATGGTGTATTAATATTGAGATGATAGTAAATGTACCCTTTGAGTGTTGTGAATGTGTTATATTCTTTGCATATTTCTTTGACATATTGTTTGTATGCACTAGGTGAATCAATGGAGGTGTCACAAGGTGGCTAGACCCCCCCTACCTAGGGTTCAAGGGTGGAGAACCTGAAACTTTACAAAAAACTTTAGGGGGGGGGGGGGGGGGGGGGGGGTTGTATTGCTTGTAGTTTATTTTTTGCCTATTTTGTGTTTTTCAACTAATGTTTTAGTGGCCCATTTTAATCTAAACATGATTAAAGGATCATAATTGCAATCTAATTCAAGTTAATGGATTAGTTTTTGGATGTTGTGGAATACCTAAAATATTGTATTATGTATAGCCAAGTTAATAAAATGAAAAAAGAGAAAGGTGCAATGCTAATATTTGTTATTTTCCTCGATTAAGGATTTCCAAGGTGAATCTTTTGTGTACTATGTGTATGTCATTGTTGTTCTTTTTATTTTGCTTATGACTCTATATGCAATGTTTCACTTCAAAGGTTTAAAATAAGTCATAAAGCGATTTAGAGATACTCAAACCCCTCGTGCAATGGGGAACTGTGAGAATATGATACTTCTAGAGTGGAACATAAATCAACCACAAAATTTTAGTGGAAAATGATAAAAAAAAATGGTTTGGATAAACTTTATCCTACAATATTACTCTTATGGGTTTGTTTGTATCTAGGTTTTCCTTAAGCATTGTAGTCCAAATTGATCTTAGTGGGTGCTTTGTCAAACACCGTAATCTAGGGTTTTAATTAAGGAGACATTTTCACAAATAAAAGGTTATGAGTGATGATTTTTTGGTCTGATTATTAATGTTTATCCATCCATTATTTTCCCACCAACTTTGGTATCTTTACTTTGTCTATCTTACCATTTAGTTGGCTTCACTTTACATATGCATTATAGATTGACCGATTAATCTATCCTTTACGCCATGATTGTTTACCCACTACCTCATCCATCTAGGTACATGGTGCTTCCTATTAGCATTACGTTTTGATCTTATGTTATTTGATCACCCCATTCATTTGTGAAATTGTTGTTTTTATCCCTCATCATTATAAATACCTGTCCTCATCCTATCTCACATGCTTGCTCCATCTTGTCCTTCTTATACAATTTATCTATGCATCTATAAACCAATCATCCCCATTTGGAATGTCTTGTGAAGTTAGTTCTTTGATAACATCCTCTCTCACTCCAATACTATTGTTGTTGTTTATTTGAGTATCATGTAGTATTGTTGTCATTGTCAATTTTGGTGGTAGGCCTTGTGGATTAAGCTTGTGGGTGTTATCTATGTGATGTCATTGGGTATCTTGTTACAATGTGATCACCCTATATTGATATTTTGTTCTACATTAACATTCTTCTTCCCCTTTTTCTCTATGCAATAGTGCAATTTTGATCCATGTAATCTGTTTTTCAATGTTCAATCTGCTAGAACAACAACATGATCAAATGTCAGCATTTATTGCAATGGACCTCTATGTGGCATGTCCCTATTCCTCATTGTGTTTGACCCCCATGAATGTAGTACCATTACTTGACCTTTAACATGTCTTTGATTGAACTCAAGAGCTTAATCCCCATGGTATCACCTCAATTTAAAAATCAACATGTGATTTGGCATCCCAACTCAACGACAATGCATTAGTCCATCTTAATGCCATGTCATGGTTAAGAAGTTCAATAGGACTCAACCAATTAAATGATCAAAGTTAACTGGAGCACTATGATTTCTTTCCCAGTGATCAAATCAAACCAAGTCATAGCATCCCTTAGCAAACTTGATTCTGAGTTCACTATGTTTAAGGTCAATCACTAAGAATTGCCTACATTAATACAACTACCTCCAACTTATATAATTTAATGTAAGCCCAATCATTAAGAATCACTTACAATAATGTAATTTATCCCCCAATACAAACACACACATAGGGGGGGCAAAGATGATAACTCTAACATCCTTTTAGAAATATTGAATATGTAAATTTTTTTATTAGGAAATTGTGTTATACACACACTAACACACATATATAGAGAGAGAGTAATAACCTAATTCTAAGGTGACAACCAAGATATACTTCAAATTAGTGCATGAGACTCCTTTTTTGTAGGACAAGGGACCCCTTTCATTAAGTGATTTGATTATTAAAGTTTTTATAGGTGTACATCCCCTACCCCAAATTCCCTACTCTTTAGACTTAAACCTATGGCCTCTTAAGAGGAAACAAATATTCTCAACCATTAGGCCCACTCAAGTTGTACTCTTAAGAAACACATGTAATCTTTTATTCATAGAATATGTCCCTTCATACAACTCGTGTCATGACATTTCCAATAATGCTTTGGTGTTGAAACTTTCATAACTTTCTTTATATCATTAGTAACATTGTACAATGAGTTAATTGCTCATTGATTTACTATTGTATTATTGTGTGTTAATGTATTTAAACATAATCTCTTAAGTTTATTACCATACCATGTTATTTTGATTCCCACTACAACACTAGTAGATCTTCACATGCCAACCTAAGTCATTTATACACATCCATCATTATATTATCATTTCTACAATTCTTTCTTATGATGTTTCAATTACAACAAACTTGGCACCTTCAACTAAATATATCAACAAGCCCCTCCACAAATAAAATTCATTGTAGAACCTAATATGCTTCTTTTTAACCATGGTGAATCAATAACTTGTTGGAGTAATTTGGGCGAAGCCCAAGATCAAACTTAGCGGCTACCACTATAGCACCAAGAGTATATCCAACAACTTGTAAGACAAATATACCATAAATTTATGACTTAGTAAGAGTTGATACTCCATGAGGGTGGGGGAACCTACTCCTTGAGCCTCATCACAACAAGCCAAATATGTCCACATGTGGGATTTGAAACTAGGTGGAGGGGATAACATCCCATTGTGCCAACCACTCAGGCATCTTAAGAGGAGACCATTGTAGAACCTAATCTTACCCATAACCAAATCACTAATTAGTTCTCTTACACATTTTTATTATCTACCTTCACTTCAAAGATATTAAATTATCAATATTTTCATTTTTATAAACAACTTAATGAAAAGATATATTATTGAGATTGTTTTTCCAAATTAATCATATAATCGATTTTTTTTACTAACATTTTTGAACCAACTACCATAATTCATCCTCGGATAAAAAAACAAATTTCTTTGACTAAAAACATTTAAACAATTAATTAAACCCTATCAAAATTTAAAAAACATAAATTTATGACCAAAATAAAATCATCATATTTAAACCTCAAACTTTACCAACTCAAAATTCTAAAACACACAAATTCAACCTACCTAGTTGAATCTTAAACGCATGGATCCAACTCACCCGTGTAACCAACTTGATAGTCACCCCTTATCAATTATGTCCACCATGTTCCTTGTTTGTTTAGTCAACTTACCTCACCATACACTTCAAGATTGAAAGGACCTTGTAAGGTTCGAATTGCCTTCTTGCCTATTCATTTCAAACCGTCTTTACCACGGTATCTCCTAGTCGAGTAAATTAGTTATTTGAAAGTGATACCACTCTATGATTGAGTGTGCTTGTTTGTTTATAGTACACATGGCTATGCATGCAAAGCCATCCAAATTTTTAATATGAAAAAACAAATCAATCAAGGTGGAATAATGTGAAGGGTTTGCACTTCAATCAAGGTGGAGCATTTCAATCAAGGTGGACTAATAATACTAGCTCAGAGTTACTTTTCATTTGAGTTGTTAAAGTTCAAGGTGGACTAATAATAGTGACTAATAATAATTGCTTTTCATTTGAGTTGTTTGAGCTGTCAAAGTCCAAGGTTTAAATGTAATTTCATGTTTACATTTTCACTGTTTTGATTTTATGTTAGATTATTATTAAATGTTTTAATCAATATTTTGAAAGGGAGGAAGTTCAATAATGGATAGAGTAGTTGTGTTTTTTAAACTTAATTTAATAAATAAATCTATTGAAATTATAATTTTATTTAATAAATGCGAATTTTGGTTTTATTTTTAAAAGTTTTGATGATCTAAATTTTTTTTTTTTTTTTTTTTTTTTTTTAAATAAATAAATCAACAAAAAGATTGAGCTTATTCATTTTTAACTTATTTTAATTATGAGATTGAATGGTATAAGTAATCATGGATGGTAATTATGGGATAAGAGTAGCTTAATTTTTTTATGTTTTAATTTTTTTAAGGTATATTTTTTATTATTAAATTTTTTATAATCAATTAAAATTTTAAAAGGATTGTTGAAATTACAAATTTTAGTTGTTGGAATTGTATAATTTAAGTGTTCTAATTTTTTTTTGGGATATTGGATCAATTTATGCATTTAAAACTGCAAATTAAGTAATGGAAAGCTTTAGTCTTGTTAATAATTACATAATTGGATTCCAGTGATGGTTACAAAAAAATGTTTAAAATGTAAAATGTTTAGACTTGTCCAATTTGAGACTAATGTATTTTTCATTATTTATGTCAAGATTGATCAACTCACAC
The DNA here is from genome assembly GCA_000404065.3 of Pinus taeda. Lineage (NCBI taxonomy): Eukaryota > Viridiplantae > Streptophyta > Pinopsida > Pinales > Pinaceae > Pinus > Pinus taeda. Next base: position 41,391 of record APFE030601152.1, on the reverse strand, counting down.
ACTTTTCAATTAATCTAAATCTAATTTTTTTTGTTCTAGTGCTTCATTATTTACCCTTATGTTGTATATAAGTCATATTTATATTGTAAAGGTACTTAGTGGGAACCTAATGCAACAACCGCACTAGAAAATAATTGACATTTTAAAGTTAAAACATGTTTTAGCTTTGTACCAGCCAATCACCTTACAAAACACTTATGCATGTTATGGAAGAGTTTAAGTTTGTGGCACCTTCATTGTTTCTTTCCCATTTCCAACAATTGGCAAGTGGGAGAAGGAAAAAAAAATCATTCCTTGCAATCTCTCTAACATATAACATACTTCGATACTTTTAACTTCAGACAACTATGCAATCCTTGATTCACCTAGTCATCTTTGCACCAAACAAGAACATTCCTAAGTGTGGTGGTCCTAATTTCATGATTTCCAATCCTTTTTTAAGGTCTCCTTCACTTCTCCCATCCTAATTACAAATAAGTGTGGTATAGACCTCCAATTCTTAGAGAGTGAGAATCCCCTTAGCTAATGTTCTCTAATAGTTGTGTGAGCCTAGATCATATCTATAATCTCTACTTTGAATGCCTTCCCTTTGGTAGAGAAAGATATCCAGTTATTGGGAGCTAGATCTACTGTAATACCTATTTAAAATCACTCATTGATTTATAGCCAACACTACTTGCATGTATGCAAGGCAAGGTCCTAAGTTCAAATTATCTTCCATCCCAATTGCTTACAATTCTTGTCTCCCCTGGTTTCAATCACTACTACTAAAATTCAACCACCAATAAGGCTTTTGATAATAGTAGGAAAATCACATTTAATAGATTTTTATGCAAAGATTTCTTTCAAATTGTTGAGCCCTGAACTTGCATATTTCCTACACATTTTTCTAGATTCTTTCCATTCACCTGGACCTCCTAAGCTATCAACATCATTGCATATTAGTCATAAAAGAGAATTTAAAGTGGTTTTTTTAACTATGTCCTTGTGTTTGCTGTTTGAATTAGATTTTTGCTTATGAGCTGCGGAATGCGACCACTTTCCGCCGCTGGTTCAACTTTCCGCAGCCGTTTTTGTTAAACTACAGGTTGTAGGTGTCACGAGGCAAAGCAAGCCATATAGGCAAGTTGGAAATGACTTGGACATGGATCAGGTCCCATTGGTCCAGTTGGATTCATCAAAGAAGGTCGTGGTCAACGGTGGTCAAGCGATGGTCAAACAGGAGAGTCCTACGACAACATGACTCCATTTTCAAACACATGAAGACTTTCGTGGCCGTTTCTAGATCTTTGGAGGCACACTGACCCCTGTAGGCTGACCACGATGTGGATCCAACAGCCGCTTTCAATAGATTGCATAATCTCGACGACTATGATGCTAAATCCATGGGCGTTGTTTTTCACGTGTCCTCTGTTCACGTAGTTTTACAGGAAAACAGTTATGTAACCTTTGTTATAAATAACGTGTTCCTATACGCATAGTAGTTAGTCTTTTGAATATAATTTTGCTGTTAAAGAACTCACTGTGCCGTGACACTAGTTTTATTGGTGTAACTGTGTTTTGAGATATATAAGAAGACTCTGTTCTACATGCTTGCGTGAATGTAATTTTGGATTGATAGCATGTTGGCCGAGGTTGTGCAGAGGGCCCCTGCACACTGAGGTTTCGTTTCCATTGTTGCTGTATAGTATTTATGTATCATTTCTTTATTTTTACTGCACATGTTTTATAGCTATTCACTTGTATATATATTTCTAACATTTCACTTCTGTCCATGACTTTATAAGCTTTGTATAACGCTAATCAGTGTGTGCATGTTTTAGGATAGAGTAGGCAACCTGGACATCTGTATATAATTTTCATAATAACTAATGATATGGAATTAATCCTCTGCTGACTTTGCTTTTCTTAGTTTCTTTTAATTCCAGTTCTGTTTTGTTGATTTTAGTTTTGTTCATTTGCTTTGTTAAGTTAGTTAGAAATCAACTTGCTCATTTCATTGACGGTTACCTCCGAAAGCCATAGCTAGACTAACTGGCGAGGGATTGAAATATGAATGCTGTGATTTGATTTTAGTTTTCTTTTATGCAATTAGATATTGGATTGCTCATTTCATTGACAGTTACCTCCGAAAGCCATAGCTAGACTAACTGGTGAGGGATTGAAATATGAATGTTGTGATTTGATTTTAGTTTACTTTTCTGCAATTAGATATTGGATTGCTCATTTCATTGATGGTTACTTTCGAAAGCCATAGCTAGACTAACAGGCGAGGGATCGAAATATGAATGTTGTGATTTGATTTTAGTTTACTTTTCTGCAATTAGATATTGGATTGCTCATGTCATTAATGATTATCTCCGAAAGCCATAGCTAGACTAACTGGCGAGAAATCAGACTATGAATTATGTAATTTGATTTTAGTTTTACTTTCTTTGCAATCTTTGATTTCTTTAAGTGCAGTAGCTTAAATCAATTTTCTGTATTTAGACAGTGGCAGATATGATAGTTTCATAATCAGTAGTTCATTAAATACTTGTTTTAAATAGCAGCATCTTTTCATTCTTGATTCAAGTATTATTTTTCACTAGTATGTTCTAAGACCTTCTGAAGTGTTAAGTTTTGGGAACCCTTATAAAGGACATAATTGCCTAAAACCTATAACCATACTTGCCTTCTAGAAACTTAGGAATAGGAATTCCATAAACAAAGATAAAAACCCCTAAAACAACATAAAAATAAAAAAACGACAAACGTAAGAAATAGGTTATCTTGCACATATAGTGCACCACACTTCGTCAGCTTATGAATCCCAGATTGATAATTAATGTAGCAATTTAGGACACACTAAATTGACCAAACATTTTGGCGCCCTTGTCGGGGAAGTGTAACTAGGTAGCCAATTTCTTAAAAAAAAAAACAACAACAACAACAATAAAAAGAAGGGAAAAATTGATAACTTCTTGAAGTATGCTCTCCTCTTGCACCTAGTGTGATCTGGAGGATCAGAAAAGAGAGTTATTGGTTCAATAATTTCTTGAGTATGCTCTCTTCTTGCACCTAGTGTGATCTGGAAGATTAGAAAGAGAATTATTAGCCCAACTTGAGGAAAAAAATAAAAATAAAAATGACATGCATGGAGCAAGAGATTCTGGGGAAGGTTTATAGTTAGAGCCAAGAGTTCGATTTTCACAACTCCAGCTTCTTCAAGGCATAGACAAGATTCAACACCATCTACTCCTAGCCTTAAGATTCCTGGAATTCAAGGAGCAACAGCTGAATTAGAGGATTCTCCTACACTATCTACCTAATCTCATCTAGGAGAAGACCCTTTCTTCACTTCTACAAGAGAACATATTGTAATCGAAGAGGTAAAATCACCTGAAGAAGAAAAGGAAGGAACTCTCTCTCATCCACCCTTGATAGAAGAACCAGAAGACTATGAGGAAACTATCATGACGAAGGAAGTAGTAAATGGATTTGGGGGTAGAGGTAGAGGAGGAGGAAATAATGGAGGTAAGAATGGTGGAGGTGGAGGTAATAATGGAAGAAATAGAGAAGGAAATAACTCATTTGGATTCCCTATAATTGATGAGGAAACTCACACAACGATGAAAAACATCTCACCATCTGTCCTCCCCAACTTTTATGGATTGCGAAGTGAGGATCCTGAAACATTTCTATTTGAGTTTGAAGTCATGTGCCGAACCTATGACTATATGGAAGACTCTCAAAAACTCAAACCGTTTCCTTCAACATTAAAGGGAGCCGCTTTGAAATGGTTCATGGGATTAGTCACCCAATCTATTAGGACTTGGAATGATATGAAACAAACATTTTTGGATAGATACCTGGACTATTGCATGTCCACCAATCACAAGGATGAGGTATTCAAAATGGTACAAAAAGAAGATGAGAACTTGGAGGATTTACTTGAAAGATTTCAATACAACTTAAAGAAGAGCAAAAATGATAACTTAGATGACGGGAAACTTTGAAAGCCCTTTTATTGAAAGCCATTAGAGATGAATGGATAGATATTTTAAACATGATGGGGAAGGGAGACATTTCTCAACTCCCACTTCGTGACATAGCAGAACTATGTGTCCATCTCTCGAGAGGAAAATCTAAAAACGGGAAAAGGGAGGAAAATCTAAAACGGGAAAAGGGCCTAGAGATCCTTCTCTTATCAGAGAAAAAAAATCTGCAACTGGATCAGTAAGTAGGGCAGAGATTGGCAATATGCTTGATGAATTCAAAACTGATATCCTAGGAAGCCTTAGTGAACAACTAGACACCCTTAAAATTCAAAATAAGAAGAAAACAGAAACTGTTGCTCTAGCCATCTTTTGTCCGAAATGTAGGAAGAAACATGCTCTAAGGGAATGCCCCTTGGATGCAAAAGTTGTAGAAACATGTATGATTTGCTCAGAGAATCATGAGACCAAGGATTGTCCTTCAATTCCTGGGCTCAAAGCTGTCTTTCAAGAAAATCCAAATTCAGTATAATCTCTCTGTTTTGTTTCAAGAAGACCTTGGCAGGGGCAACAAAATCAAGGGTTTAACAACCCTATGAATTTTCAACCCCCACCAAATTGGAATTCTTGGCAACAACCTTGGCCCCAACCTCAAAATCCATATCAAACATGGGCGCAAGGGATGCAAAATCCTTATGGGAGATTTGCTCAATTTTATCAATATCCTCCATCTTTTCAAAATCAACAAACTCCACAACTTCCAAATCAAAATCCACAACTTTCATTGCCATTTCCACAACAACAACCTTCTCAACAAAATCCAAATCCTCAACTCATGCTTCCATTTCAAACAAAAGACAAATCAACTGCCTGCTCAGCCATTGCCAAATCCTAACAATAAAAATCCTCAGAATACTTACATGATAGAAGGACAACAATTTCCTACCTATATGATTGTTCCTCTCAATGATGTACAACTCAGGTTTGGTAGAGTTTTAGAAAAACCTTCTACAGATGTCCAAGAGCAAGATACCTCTAAGGAGGACTCTCTTAAAGTCAATAAGGGTTCTGAGGAAGCATCTCTTCAAAACTCAAACACTCAAAAAGAGAAAGAAAAGTCAACCCCCACAACTCCTATAGTTGATCAACTTGCATTTTCATCCACACCTCTATGATTGAGTGTGCTTGTTTGTTTATAGTACACATGGCTATGCATGCAAAGCCATCCAAATTTTTAATATGAAAAAACAAATCAATCAAGGTGGACTAAAGTACTAGCTAATAATGTGAAGGGTTTGCATTTCAATCAAGGTGGACTAATAATACTAGCTCAGAGTTACTTTTCATTTGAGTTGTTAAAGTTCAAGGTGGACTAATAATAGTGACTAATAATAGTGACTAATAATAATTGCTTTTCATTTGAGTTGTTTGAGCTGTCAAAGTCCAAGGTTTAAATGTAATTTCATTTTTACATTTTAACTGTTTTGATTTTATGTTAGATTATTATTAAATGTTTTAACCAATATTTTGAAAGGGAGGAAGTTCAATAATGGATAGAGTAGTTGTGTTTTTTAAACTTAAATTTAATAAATATATCTGTTGAAATTATAATTTTATTTAATAAATGCGAATTTTGGTTTTATTTTTAAAAGTTTTGATGATCTAAATAATTTTTTTTTAAATAAATAAATAAATCAACAAAAAAGATTGAGCTTATTCATTTTTTAACTTATTTTATTATGAGATTGAATGGTATAATAATCATGGATGGTAATTATGGGATAGAGTAGCTTACTTTTTTTTATGTTTTAATTATTTTTTTAAGGTATATTTTTTATTATTAATTTTTTTTTATAATCAATTAAAATTTTAAAAGGATTGTTGAAATTACAAATTTTAGTTGTTGGAATTGCATAGTTTAAGTGTTCTAAAAGTTTTTTGGGATATTGAATCAATTTATGCATTCAAAAATGCAAATTAAGTAATGGAAAGCTTTAGTCTTGTTAATAATTACATAATTGGATTCCAGTGATGGTTACAAAAAAAGGTTTAAAATGTAAAATGTTTAGACTTGTCCAATTTGAGACTAACCTAATTTTCATTATTTATGCCAAGATTGATCAACTCACACACTTTTCAGTTAATCTAAATCTAATTTTTTTTGTTCTAGTGCTTCATTATTTACCCTTATGTTGTATATAAATCATATTTATATTGTAAAGGTACTTAGTGGGAACCTAATGCAACAACCCCACTAGAAAATAATTGACATTTTTAAAGTTAAAACATGTTTTAGCTTTGTACCAGCCAATCACCTTACAAAACACTTATGCATGTTATGGAAGAGTTTAAGTTTGTGGCACCTTCATTGTTTCTTTCCCATTTCCAACAATTGGCAAGTGGGAGAAGGAAAAAAACATCATTCCTTGCAATCTTTCTAACATATAACATACTTCGATACTTTTAACTTCAGACAACTATGCAATCCTTGATTCACCTAGTCATCTTTGCACCAAACAAGAACATTCCTAAGTGTGGTGGTCCTAATTTCATGATTTCCAATCCTTTTTTAAGGTCTCCTTGATTCCTCCCATCCCAATTACAAATAAGCATGGTATAGACCTCCAATTCTTAGAGAGTGAGAATCCCCTTAGCTAATGTTCTCTAATAGTTGTGTGAGCCTAGATCATATCCATAATCTCTACTTTGAATGCCTTCCCTTTGGTAGAGAAAGATATCCAGTTATTGGGAGCTAGATCTACTTGTAATACCTATTTAAAATCACTCATTGATTTATAGCCAACACTACCTGCATGTATACAAGGCAAGGTCCTAAGTTCAAATTGTCTTCCATCCCAATTGCTTACAATTCTTGTCTCCCCTGGTTTCAATCACTACTACTAAAATTCAACCACCAATAAGGCTTTTTATGATAGTAGGAAAATCACATTTAATAGATTTTTATGCAAAGGTTTCTTTCAAACCTCTATAGGAGTAAGGATTAGTGCAAAGGTTTGTATTTCATTGTATCTTATTCATGGTATGAACATACCAATGCATCTAATAAATTGAATTGTTAATGGTCAATATCCTTCATGCTTCAAGCAACCAAGACCTAAAAAATTGACACTATCACACACTATTGCACTCAATATTGGTAAACAAAAAAGGAAGCTATCATACACTATTTTCACTCAATATTGGTAAATAGAGCACCAATGCACACACGTTTATTGTTAGGAACTCTCATTGAACAAAATTCAACCTACAATATGCCATGTTTTACTCAATGCGTTATCTAACCAAATGCATGATTTGTCACTTTTAATCCTTCAATATACCAATTTTATAATGGTGCACCAAAGCTCGGGTGCACACTTTGCATTTAATCCTAGTTGTATCTCAAAATGTCATATAATAATGTAGATATGATATGGTGCACTAGAACTATGGATTTTTTAAGTGTCATTCTCCATATTGCATTGATTAAAAGGAGATGTAGCAATGTGTTAATGAATAAGATGCATTGTTTCTAGGGTAAAAACAAAAACAAAAAACAAAACAAAACAAAAACATTTTCATTTTCAATCTTTTACAATCTTCATTTGCTTTGAAAAGTCAATATGCCATCATACTTCCAGTTTGCACCATTTCTCTGCGCCGAATTTTCTCCTTATCTACATGTTTTATTTATCATAATTAAGTAAGTATTTTGGAATCCCTCTTCAAATATCGTAGATTAGTAAATATTCAAACTCAATGCCTTGGATCCTTGGTAGAAAGAACTAGACCATGTAATATTTTGGTTTTAAAATCTTTGATTAAAAGGAGATGTACCAATGCGTTAATGAATAAGATGCATTATTTCTAGGGTAAAAACAAAAAACAAAACAAAGCAAGAACATTTTCGTTTTCACTCTTTTACAATCTCCATTTGCTTTGAAGAATCAATATGTAATCACACCTTCAGTTTGCATGATTTCTCTATGCCCAATTTTCTCCTTATCCACATGTTCTATTTATCATCACCAAGTAAGGATTTTGGAATCCCTCTTCAAATAACGTAGATTAGTAAATCTTCAAACTCATTGCCTTGGATCCTTAGTAGTAAGCACTAGATTATGTAATCTTTTAGTTTTCAAATAGTCTACTCTCTAAAGCCTTTTTTGGGTCTAAATAGTAGATAGAATTTTAATATGTTTTTGGTTTTCATACCTTTCCTAGAAAACACTAACTTTGTATTTGGTTCACCATTATCATAACAACAAATCCCTATGATTAGCTACCTTTTTTGCTTCCAAGGATTGTTTTAGTGTATTTTTCTCTTTTTTTTGAAAAAGTCGGCACTATTTATTAGGATGGCGCTATTTTTGGCATTGTTAATGCCAGCCAAAACATTTACGCGCTCTTAGAGCCAAAAATACCACTAAAAATAGCGTAAGAAATAACGCCATAAATAGTATCATAAATATTGTTGAATTTAGCTCCCCTTTTAGTGCCTAAATAAGTGCCTTGGTTATCTCCTTTTTTAGCATTGGATTTAGCGCCAAATGTGCCTAAATAGTTAATTAATTGAGGTGTTGGGGGTTAAGTGGATAGGGGCTTTGAGGACTATGGGATTTAGGGATTTGGGGCACATGGATTAAGGGTCAAGAGCTAAGGGATTTGGCATTTATGGGTCAGGTAGTTTAATGGTTAATGGCTTGGGGATTAATGTTTAAGTGCTTAGGGCATAGGGGTTTATGGATTAAGATATTAGGGATTAGGGCATTAAGTGTTTAAGGGTTGATAACTTAGGGGTTAGGGGATTTAGGGATTTTGCGTTAAGGGATTATTGGTTAACTAGGGTTGAGGGATTAAGTGTACTTTAGGGATTAGGGCTTAAGGATTTAGAGGTCAAGGAAAGCTTAGGGGTTAGGGGATTTAGGGCTTTATCAGAATTCTCTTGAAATGTCAATGAATGTCTTCCAACACACCCATCACCAATGTCATCCACCAATGTCACATGGTGAGAAGTGAAAGGGGCCAACGCTGAAATTTATTCAAACTATTCTTGTATGCGTCAAAATTTGATGTCATTAGACTAGACACATGCCTTGACAGTGTGCCAGGGTTTCAAGACTTAAGGATGTTTGATGTCTCCACATAATCTTTGAGATCATCCACATTTTCATCAATGTTCATCATGGAGTCTCATCGTCATCATTCATCATTCCCATCTATGGAATCTTTGTCAAAACTCTCTTGAAATGTCATGGAACGTCTTCCAACATGCCCATAACCAATGTCATCCATAAACACTACACGATGAGTAGTGAATGGGGCCAACATTGAAATTTCTTCAAATTGTTCCTATATGCCTCAAAATTTGACATGGTTAGAGTAGACACATTGTTGGGCGCAGGATCCCCCAAGGGAAATTTTGGGGCTTAAAGCCCAGATTTTGACTAAATCTGATGTAAAGACTTCGCCTTTTGAGGGCGCAAAGCTCGAACTTGTAAATGAGTCATAATGTTGTTCGCCCTCATTTTTGTAATGTAATGTCGGCTTTAGGGGATTGTATAAATAGAGCAAGGCTCTAAGTTGTAAATCACCGAATGAATTGAGAAATGAAGATGAAGAATTGAGTTTTATCTAAGTGTAGAGTCGAGTCTTTGGGTCGTAGAGCAGGAGAAGGCTCTGTAGCTGAGTGCGCAGAGGTCTAGTAGTCCACAGCTGAGTGTGCAGACCCCTGCAGCTAAGTGCGCAGTGTGAGTCGGGTCTGTAACCATTGGAAAAGTAATAAAGAGAAGTTTCATATCATTTATGTGTATCTTTTTCTTGTTTTATGCATTGAGTATATTGGGTATGAATTGCATTTTTACTGTTTATATGCGCAAACTTATATGATTATGTTTATTAAGATAATATAAGACAAAGTATATGCTTACGTGAAGTTAAATAACAGTTATAAGAAGATAAGTAAGATCTGAGGTATAACTTGGGGAAAAAGCACAGATCACTACCTTAGCAGCGTGAAAGCATCTCAGCCGTTGGTTAGGGCTGTGTGAAGGCAATTGTAATAGATCGCGAAGGTCTCACAGGTTAGGGCAGTGTGCAAAGTGACCTGCGTGAATCTATTTATAGTTGGACTAAATCGATCCCTCAGACATCTCTAGGGTGCGGAAACTTGGTTCCAACATCCCCCCATACTGCTTCAGGTGAGACCTCAATCCGCGCTCTGCAGGCTGTTGCTAAAAGGGTCAATAGTGTAGGGATTTGTTTGGCTAATTAACTCCAAACTTGGGTCAAGCCCCATCATGCCAACAAATGGTTCCGTTTCTGGGACCGAAATCTGCATAGAGATGTCTGATGTCATATAATTGGAATCCAACTAAGAAGGAAATTGAAGGTTGGTTGGACATAAGGATTCACGAGTTCGTAGCATAGGAGAACATGAATCCGTGATTGAAAAAAGAAGAGTGGTTAGACTACTACCTGTACATAGAGATCCACGAGACCTTATTCTTATCTTTCCCCACTGAGTTGTACGAGTGGATCCCGAAGCTAACATATAGCAAAGGAAGGTGGAAACTCAACGGTCCTATTGTGTGGACCCCAAAGTTGGTGCGCATATTGGAAGCATCAGAAGATAAGATTGCGCATGCTGTTGATCACTGGCTCGATCAGATTATGGGAGGATTCATCACTGAATTGATGGTAGACACTTCAGTCAACTATAGCGAGGCAGAGCGACGCTTCCTTAAAGGACCGTGAGGTAAGTACGTAAAGTCTATGAATACTTGGATTAAAATGTTATTGTGTGAAAAGAGGATTATGTAATTACATTGATGTTTGAGGCTACGCGAAGTGGAAAAACCTACAGGAACAAAGGAAGTAAGGGACTAGAGAATAGCCATTTGATTTCACCTTAGCGAGGGGACAAGGAAGAGCTTGTGAAGGTTTCTCCGTGAAGTGCGATCCATTTGATAAGGCAGAGGATTCCTCACATACCACCCCCACCCACACCGCCACCAACTTCACTACCATCACCTCCATATTTGCCTATACCACCTCCGCCACCACCGTGATTGAGTATGGCAAGAAAGATAAAGTTGCCTATGTTCAAAGGATTGGGAAATGAAGATTCGGACCAGTTTTGGTTCGTTGTAAAAGCCGTATGGGAAGCGCAGGGAGTTACACATGATAATATCAGGAAAGCAACACTGGTTAGTGCCCTCCAGGATCGCACGCTGACCTAGTACATTAAGCACTCAAGTGATAATCCAAATGTGGGAATCACGAATATCCAAGCTGCGCTAAATAAGGAATTTAGTAGGCCGAAGTCAGAAGCGCAGTCAATCATTGGATTCAAAGAGATCACGATGCTACCAGGCGAGACTCCTTGGGAGTTGGATCAGAGGCTGAAGTGTACGATTTGCGAAGCTAATATGACTTTGATGGATGGACAACATAGCGAATGGTTTCTAGCATCGCTAACACCACATTTGAGGAATGCACTATCGCAACAGAGGTTAATGACTTAGGCATAGGCCTTGGAGATCACGATGAGACTGCATGAGACCCCAATGCAGGATCCTAACTTGGGAGTTCAGCAAATCCATGCGTAGTTGAAAAACTTATGCCTTGATATGCAGAGTCTGAAACAGGACATGACAACTCGACCAAAAGTGGGCGAAGAGGTGTGGTGCGTAAACTGCAAAGGTCATGGTCATGACAAAGACCACTACTTGGTGTTTGTGAATTACCTCGCGGGAGGAGGACCGATGCTGTTAAGACCGGAAGCGCAAGAAGGACCTAGCGTGATGCCTGCTTTATGGTGCATGATTTGTCAAATAGGTGGAAATCATGCTACGGACAACTGCCAGTTGCTATAGAGGTATACACAAAATTTGCAACAATTGTTCTGTAATTTTTGTAGGTCGGTGGGACACGATGAGCGCACTTGTAGAAGCTATGAGCTGATGATGGATAGAACTCCCACCTACAGGGTTCAGGCTAAAACGCGACCCTTAGACCAGAGTGCAGGGATGGCGCGAATCAGATTTCAGCGGCACGGACGAGGCCGAGGTGGTAGAGGACCTGGAAGAGGTCGTAGACATTTGATATGATACAATTGTGGAGGGCCAAGACATTATGCACGTGATTGTACAAATCCAACGCGTCCATCATGTATGTATTGTACCTTGTTTGATCATGAGACGAAGGATTGTCTGATGCTGATAGCTAGGATACGTGACAAGGGAGCGTTACCACCTCCCCTGACTCAGAACCTGCAGACGATGAGGTCTGAGCCATGCGAGGAAGATCCAAATGTGAATATTGTGCTCCGAAGTGGAATTACAATGTGAGACGATAAAGGAGAATAGCTAGAAGATAACACTTGGGTTCACAAAGCTCTGGTGAAAGAAGTGGAGTTTGATTTGGAGCGCACTCGAGAAACCTTTATGGAAGCTAAGAAGAGCTTCGCTGATGCCTCCACTTCAGGAAGCAAAGATAGATCGAAGCCGGAGATGGACCCATCCATGCTTACGACGTTCCTGGAAACATGCATGAAGCTATTGCACGATAGTAAGGCTGTAAAAGGATTGCAGGAACTCATTAACAGATGCGTTGGGACCGTGCTAGGAGAACCATGCATAGTCTGAAAGATCGGAAAGCATAAGACGAGGATAGGGAGAGAAATGAGGCTAATCGTGTAGATTGGAGAGTATGAGATGGAACAAGTAATTTTGGACTTTGGATTAGGCGTGAACGTTCTATCGAAGCAGACATGGGAGCGCATGAGGAGGCCTATGTTGCAGTGGTCTCCTATTTAGTTGGGAATGGTAAACCAATAGAAGATAATACCCTTGGTACGTTTGTAGGGAATCACCGTGGATATTGAGGGAGTAAGCGTGCTAGTAGACTTTGAGTTGATAGAGATTGTTGATGACAGCAATCGCTACCCCGTTCTCTTAGGAATTGATTGAGCCACTGACATGAACGAGTGATTAATCTAAAGAACCGCAAGATGATTTTTGAGAAGAAGTCTCTGCGCATAGTTATACCCTTAGACCCTGTTGAGGGATTGCGCTATACAGAGCTGGTGTGTGACTATGAAAGTGATGATGATTTGTACTGTATTTACAAGATAACCGCATGAGAGAACGATTGGGTAAATCCCACCACGGATGGACAAATATCATGGGAGCGTGAAAGCTCCTGCACTTCGGATTCAGATGAGGAGATAGAGCGATGGCAGAACCAGTTACACGAGGTAACCACGCTTAATTGTAACATGATGACAAGGTCGCTACGCTGCGTATCAACAGAAGTGAGAGATCTCCCTACTTATGACAGGTTAAGTGAGGTAGATACTTTCTTGGATAAGTTTGAAAGGGAGGTGCCAGAAAAGAAACATTTCTAGGCCTTGAATTGGGTACTGCACGCTACGCCCGCGAGGTGGTGGGGTACGCACAAAGGAAGCTTTGACGACTGGTGTGAACGTAGGAGGATGATGCGCACATGGTTTGGGAAACCTATAGTGCAATTGGCAGATAAATACAATGGACGAGACAATCCACGCGTGCATCTGTCCAAGTGGGTATAGGCATGTGGCAAACAACCTGCACAAATGCACATGAGCTTCACGTTGGGAAATGCGGTTTATAAGCATGTGTTGCGGGGGCAAATGCGTAAATGGCTCCTCAAGTTGGAATAACCAAGTGTGGAGAGAACGACCGCACAGAAGGTTATCCATGTGAAAGCATTTAACAAGGTGTGCGAAGCGTTGAACAAGGTATGTAGTGCACAACAAAGTGATTGCGACCTGTGCGTACCAGTAGTCTTGTTACACAGTAAAATGTCACTGCCATCATGTCAGTCTCCCTACTGTGCTATAAACCACATTCACCTCCTCAAAATGGCTAAAAAACCCTCTTTGCCTAAGTTAAATGAATCATCGCGACTGTTAATCAAATAACCGCGCTGGTAGGCGGAGGTCAGTGTTGTTGTTGCGACGCCAGCGCGGAAGCACACGCCTTTTCCGTGCTGGTCCCATTTTTACGAATAGCGCACCCTCCGTTTGTCCTGTTGAGCGCTGACCCGAACTCCTCTGTAGTTGGTCTGCGATGTCAGCGCGCCAGCCCAGTGTTTCACCCGCGCTGATCCTGTTTGGGCGAATTTGTTCTAACAACCAGCCTTACAGATCCCTCCAGACTTGGTTGTTAGCATTGTTGAGGTCGCCAACCTTTCTCTGGTATGTCTGTTCGACTGACCATCCACTTATCTTGGGGGAAAGCTCATCCTTTACCTATTCATGGAGACTCCTTCTCCCTTATAAGCCTCCTCCATTGCCCATGAGCAGCTAGTTTGGAACATATAGAATTTGATTGAGGAATTCTTAGTGCATTAGTGCTGCTCTTTGTAGGCATTTGGTGTGTTGTGTGAGGATTGCTTTTGAGCTTGAGGAAGGTTATGAGCTTGTTGCCTTGTATGTGAGAGAGAGACCTCTTTGACTTGGGAGGTTTGCTTCAAAGGTGAATGCTTGGAAGACATGCTGGCTGGACCCTCTAGAGAAGGACTCAGCGTCAGGACTTCGGTTGTACCTTACTCTATTTTCTGATTAATAAGGATAGATGACTACTCTTATGGTTCCATTTCCATTTGTCCTATGAATGATTAATGTAAATTGTATCCTTCCTGACTGATACATAGTTGTTTTTAGTAGATTTTACGATTGTGTTTGTTCTCTCTTTGCTTGTGCAGGTGTCCGTCCGCGAGGATAGTGGAGGACTATGATCGGCTGGAGCGAAGGAGCGAGAGGATCATCTCTTCGACAAATGTAGCGTTGGAATCCAAGTAGGTTTCTTTTACCCACTTGTTAATTACAACTACGAACCTGCAGTGTAGCATTGTTTGATTGTTGCTAGACCCCCTTTGGGCTAGTAGGGATCACCTCTATCCGTAGAGGGGATTTACCTCTCCAACAATTTGGCGACTCTGCTGGGGAGCTTGCTTGTCTCTTTGTATTTCACCCTTGTTTTTTATTTGATTATTGCTTCTTTGTCAAAGTTTGGGGATTGATTTTTTGTTGATTTGTTTCCTGGTTCATCCTGGGAACTGCTTTAATTGCCTTGAAAGCCTGTTGCCTTAGTTTGGGGGTTTTGGTTCAATTTTATTTGTTTTTTAGCCTCAGCACGTTTTATTTCAGAACATCTGCGCTGACATCGCACAGTGTCTTCTTTGTCGTTCCTGTCATCGCGTGTATACATTTAACAGTCGCGCTGACCCTGTTTTTGGGCCAGCGCCCTTTCTCCGTGTCCTTCCGCGCTGACAGCGCAAAGTTGCTACAGGCCTTTTTCTGTCATCGCTTTGTTGCTGAGGGGTCACCCGCGCTGATCCTGTAAATCTCTTTTTTGTCCAAATTGACCTCCTGAACCTCTTGGTTTGGCTGTCCCCTGCTTTTTCCCACTTGGCTTTTGGCTTGTTTATTTTGTTTAAGCTGTAACTCGCTTGCTTGCGAGGCCTCGTTTCGCGAGGGTTCGTTTATTGCTTGTTTTCAGTTTTTGCAAAGCCTCCTTTTTGCTTTCATTGCTTGGTTTGCATTTTGTCTTGGCTTTTGCGATTACTGAAGTGTGTCGAATCATTGTTTGTCTGGTTGTGGACTCTCATCCTTCAGGTGTTCGCTTTTCTCCATTGATTTCACACTCAAACCCTAGGGCATCTAGTGGTCGTGTGTGTCTAGCCTCCCGTTCGGGATCTTGTGTTCTTGGTTGACCAACCAACTTCGTTTTTGTTTTCACGTTTGTTTGGTGATTGTTGAAAGTGATTGATTGTGTTCCAAGCGATTTGCTTTCCTCTTTTGAATTCCTCGCTGTCTGGTTGAGCTTAGATAACATAGCTCATGAACCTTTGTTTTCCTTCGATTTGGGAAACTGGTTTTAGTGACTTGGGAATTGTCTTGTATGTGCATTGAGTGATTTAGTTTTTCACTTAGTGTTGCTATCTCTCTAATTCATTTGAAAAGAACTTTTATGTCATTGAAAAGTAAAGCAAACTAGTGTCTTTTGCATTAATAGTTGGAAGGAAAAGAGCATTTCGTTATTTTGTGCTTTCAAAAGAAAAGTTTCATTTCCTTGCTGTTAGTTGCATTAGGTTGCATGATTGCCTGAATTCGTTTTGTTTGTTTGAAGGATCCTTAACTGTCTTATAGCTGGAATTCATCGAACAAAATGATGATCTTTGGCATGTAGTTGCATTTAGGTGTTTTTGAGAGATCATACGGTAGGGCCTGAAACTCAAACCTAATTCAAGATCAACCGTAAAATAAACCAAATTTATCTAAAAACGCATTGGAACTTAACGAAAACATCTAGAGGTCTAGGCTAAAGACGTGTTTCGGCATCGTTAAACCTAGTAGCTTAACGTTGAGTGGTTGGGTGATTCCTCCACGGTGAGACGATAAGTGCTAGCACGGATTGGGCTCCCACGTACCGTCGAGTATAAATGGGGAGACTCCATTAGGTTTACATCCTTTATCCATAGGAAGCCGAGTCGATCGCCTTGTAAACCGTAACGCACCGAACACAGCATTCGGGAAGATTGACTGTAGTACGGGAAGTCCTTGGTTCTCATATGATCGCCAAGGTGTATAAGCAGTTTTACGGCTTGCTTGCTAAACCTTCTGCCTAGAACTTCCAGAGTAGTCGCTTTTGATCCTTTT
>APFE030601130.1:16708-38144 GCA_000404065.3 Pinus taeda | reverse complement strand
TTTATAGTTGATCTTGTTTAAAAATTTGCCTTTCAGGTTCACCGCGTGATGTGTATACAATTCCTAAAATGCAGTCAAAGATGATAAACAACTATTTAATCTTCTTTTGGCAATGAAAATCCTAGCTACTAAGGAAAGAGCACTGAGGGTCTTTCAACAAAGAGCACAAAGCACACACTAAATGCACTGTCCTAAATCAAACCAAGCAGTCTAAATGTAAATGCACATGCATGTATTTGTTTTTCAGCCTTCTTAATGTATGAATGACAAGAAGAATGCTACGTGCAAATATGAATTATTTTCCAAAGCGACAATACTAACAAATTTATTTTCAAAATGAAGTGAAGATAAGGACGACACTTTTCGATTTCGAAATGAAAACTATTTTCGACACTTGAAAAACTACTAATTCAAATCACATACAAGAGTAACAGTACAATCAACTATCAAGAAGAATAGGATTCTCTTCTATGACCGAAAACGACACTTACGACACTTTTAGATCAAGAAACGACAGTCTGATTATGCTACTTCTTTGTAAAAGAGAACTGAAAATGGCGCACAATACATAAAAACACTTACAGTTATTTGCACAATCGAGGCCGAATGATGGAAGAGAAGAGGGTTTCCATAGAGATATACTGACCACAGATAGCAAAACTCCTTAACAAATCTAAAAAGAGTGAAGAAAAACCAAAGTCTGAAGGTAAAATCAACCTTCTCTGACCATCACACCTGTCACACAGGGAATCCAGTATGCATCTCACCTACTGCACACGGGAAGTGCGATGCATACAGACTACCTTGAAGAGAGGGTGCGATGGTACCAGTGCGAGACTTTTATCCAGTCTTTGATCACAATTTGTAGTTTAGTTCAGGGATCTAGGCCGAGTAAGTGATGTTCAGTAAAGATAAATCACAGGGGTTGATCTAAGGAGGTTACTAGAGCCACCACTAGGGCAATCAGAGTATTTGCAAATTGATTGTTCAATTTATAAACAAAACCCAGAGATATACTGAAGCAGCATTGATCTACTTTGCACTTGCATAGCAAATTCAGTTCGAAGGCTAGCTAGCTTGACTTCAGGCTCCATCTATAAGTTTATAAAACAAAAACAATAGACCAGCAAATAATCTAGCCGTTCCCCAGTGGAGTCGCCATTTTGTTACCAGGAATAGTGTCCACTTAGAGCTACTATTCCCACTAAGACTGGTAGCTATCTTAGAAAAAAACAAGTTAAAACTACTTTCGCTTTCCTTTATGAAAAATAGACAAGAGGGGAACAAAGGACACCAACCTTTGTCTTGCGCTTGGTTCCTTTCCTGGTTCCTCTCCTTCTTAATAGATCTTTGCCACTCCTTCTTTGTCTACACAGCTTCATAGAGCACCTGTGGAATCAAAGCAGCATAACACTATCGAAGAACAGAGATCTATAGTCATAAACAACACAGGACCAGATATGTATTGACCACACAAATGCATATATAATCAAACATACAAGAATGTGGAGTAAAACTTGAATAGCTTTATTAATATCAAGAATAGCAAGAGGATTACAACCAATTGTTCTGACCCAGCATCATCCTCCAGCAAGAAAGCCCTTCTTCACCTCAAGTAAAGCTTAGATCACCCAACACTATGATGTTACACCCGAAAACCAACAACACTTCTCTACAAGATACAAGATTCCAGCCTCTAGATCTCTGTGATGAGGGATCCATAACTAGATGATTGTAGGGGGTGAGTCAGCTTCTGGGATTTTGATTAGTTTCCTCTCTCTGATAGTTCTTGATTCCACTTGGAGATTGATGATCTCTTACTCATCCCTGGGCGAAATTAGAGAGGCAAGTGTCATAGGGGAAGTTTCTAGAAGATTCTATGATCCTCCACCTTGCAAACTGTCTCTGCCATTTGTCCATTCTCACCCATCGCACCACACAGAGGGGCCATCTAGTATGCATCGCACCTTTTACACTAGGAAGGTAGTATGCATCACACCCTCTACACTAGGCATTCTGTATGGTCTATTTTTGACCAGTTCTGAGCAATTTTCTATGGAGAACTTCTGGGAGATGATGTAATCAGCTGACCTTGTTCCTTTAGGTAGTGAAGAAACACTTTTCAGGACTTAGGAGCCCTCAGTTTATGGACATTTATGATTGGGGTTGCAGTGCCCAAAAATGTCTATAACAATGTGTAGCAAGAAGGAGACTTGTTACTACGGAGGTTTTGTTGTAGCTCACAAGAAGATCATAAAGGCAATTCCACAGAGGATGTGGGTAGAATTGCTAAGGAATGAAGAAGCTGTTAAGAATTTCTAAGTGAAAGAAGAGGTGGTCAGAATCTAGTATTTCATTGTGATTGAAATACAAGAGGATAATTGTGTTCTTGAAAGCTATAGACGAGGTGAAGCCTAGAAGGAGCAGAGAGAAGTGCTCAAAGAGGTTCGAGAGAATAGGGAACCAAGTGCTTGCCAAAATACCAAGTACAAAGGAAAGATTGGTGAGGTAAGTGGCAGCAGGGAGGACTTGTTGTTGCAAAGGCTTTAATGCAACTCATAGTAAGTGAGTGAGGAACTCATGAAAATAGAATAAAATGATTACTAATAGTCATAACAAAGATAACGGAGGTTCTGAGGAAGACCATAGCAAAAGAAAAGTGAAGAAGGAGGATGCCAAGTTAAATGGAAAGAGAATGGTTCAAGAGGAGCATGACAAGGAGATTGCAGAGTTAAAAACACAACTCGATGTATTAAGGATGCTACTGGAGGAAAACCAAAGACAAGGTTGGGTCTTGAGGAAAAAGGCAGTGAAGTGGTATAAGTTACAAAGAATGCTACAACAGAGGCAAGTGAAGTGGCTAGTGGAAAAACTCAAAGAAACCGAGTTGGAAATGGAAGTTTCCATTTGTGAAGCAAAACAGCGTGAAGTTCTGGGTGAAGATAAAGATTGGAGATCTATGGAAGATCTTATGAATTATTATGAGAATTCAAGATAGCGAGGAGATATGATGATTGAAGCATCAAGTGAGACTACAAGGTCTTAGGTTTTTAAATTTGATAGTTTGTGTATGATTGCAGGAGAAAAGAAACTTTGTGATGAAGATGTCTTCAAAATGGATGAAGATCTTGAAGTGAAAGGTGACAAAGAAAATTTCTCAGAAGAGGAAGAATTTGACTAGTTACAACAGAAAGAGTCGATGGATGAGTTACTTAATGAGAGAAAACAGTCATTTGAAGTTGTCATAGAGACGGAAGATCGGGATCTTATTCTGATGAAGAATGAAGGAATATTGTCTCAAAGAGGTAATCTAATGAATTTGATTAATGTTATTGATGAAGAACAAATGTAGGAGAATATTAATGCAGATGATGGGGCAAGGATAGCTCTTGAAGGAGGTTTACAGAGAGACGGAAAGAGAAAATGTATTGAATAAGAAGGACACCTACGAAAAGACGTTAAGAGAGAAGAAGTCTATACAAAAGATTTAGCAAAGGGAGAAAGGACATCTGATGATTGATCAATAACAAAGGAAGGTTTTGCAGACGATGAATAGTATTTTGAAGCTGTCAAAAGTATGGAAGAGTATCTTTTAGAAAATGAATACTTTGAAGTAAAGAAGGATGGAGAATGTCTCTTAAATGGGAAAAATGGTGAATTATTGCAGCAGAAAGAATTTAGTAATACATTGATGTTTGAAGCTATTACAATCAAGGAACAATTTCTTATGAAAGGAGATGAGAATCAATCTGAAGAGCTGATATCTGATACAACAGTTGAGACTATTGAACCTTGTAATTATCAAACTAATAATTTGTGTACAAATGCAGGAATTATAAGTGATGATGAAGTACTTATGAAGTGTCAAAGAGAAATTGAATTGCTAGAATATTTGCTGGAAATCTTAGAGTATGGCAGTGTGATTGTAGACGAAACAGTTCACTACAGTGGATAAGAACAGAAAGACATCATTGAAGCAGATGGTGTGGAAGCGAGACTTGCTTACAGTTTCAAGAGTCCTTTAGAAAAATCTTTAAAGAGGTTGAATCAGCATATTGATGTGGTGCTAGAGGAGGAAAAATTAGAGCAACATACTGAAATGTTGCCAAAGGAAGAAGAGGCACTGAGGCCTTATGTTTTTCATTTTAATAATTGTTTTGTGAGTGTAGGTTTTGTTGCAAATTCTAGAGAAAATTTGGCACATATGAGCAGCCAAGTAAAGAAAGGAGAGGAAAAATATGTTGAAATTGATGAACATCACAGTGATGTATTTGAGAAGAACAAGTACGAAGGAAATTAGAGGACAATTTACTTTTTGAAAGTAAATATATAGATATTAAACAGAGGTTGTTTGGAAAGAAACAAGAGGGTAAGGATGAAAGGGCGGTAGTAAGAATCCAACAATTTCAAAGAGAAGACATCAAACATAAGTTTTAAGATGAGTGGACAGAGTACAACAACAAATGGCAAATTAATTATCAATCAAAATATAAATTGGACATAGAGATTGAAAGAATAATAATATTGATGATGAAGGTGCCTTAGACGAAAGCAGCAGTAAGAAGGCCAAGGAGCAGCAGAAAGAGAAAGACAGTAGCAGAGTGTGAAAGTATAGCTAGTGGGGCAAAGCAACATAAAGTGTGGAAACCTAGAGAATAGCAACAAACTATAGCAGCAACCAAAGACAAATTACAGAACAAAGTATGGGATCTAGGAAGACAAAGGTCGGAAGCACATGATCAGGAGATCATGATTATTTTAACCTTGGGAGTCTGAGGCAGGAGCATACATCTCAGCAATTTCACTATGTTCTAGCTAACTTGGGGGTCTTGTGTTTTCAAGGAGGTTGGATTCATATGTATGTAATTATTAATGTTTTGAGTGATTAGAATAGAAATTACTTAGATATTGTGAGGATATTTCTAAATGCTTTCGAATGTAGGAGAACATTAGTGACGATGAGTGATGACGAGAGAGTTGGAAATAAATTATAAATCTTAGACTATAAAGTGGTGTCATGATTCATGGAACTAGAGAGGATTCATAGGGATTACTGGAGTTAAAAGTGGACTTAGAGGATATTCAGGATTTAGTTCAGCAGATTAAGGATCTGAACCAGAATTGGTTAAACAAAACATTTTGTATAAATGTAAGCCTAAAAGGCATAGTAGCCAGGTAGAGAGTCAGTCAGTCAGTCAGTCAGGAGTCAGGGAGTCAGTCATTTAGGCCCACAGGTAGGAAAGGAAAGGCCACTGATATTGAAAATCAGGCCGAGGAAGAAATTCTTGTGTAATGGTTGTTTATTAATACAGATAACTCGATTATGAGTTTATGTGAAGTGTATTTGAATTATAAGTTGTGTGTGAACTTGCGTAATTATGCGTAACGTATGTTGCAGGTGTGTAGAATCAAAGAAGAAGTGTAGAGAGGAGTGTTATGGTTTTAGACATAGACAGTATTGGAGAAAGCCTTTAATGTTACAATGAAGGTGAAGGAAGCGTAAAGGCGTGAGCGGAGATCAAGATTAGAACTAGTGAAGATCATGAGGAGAAGACAAATACACAAGCAGAAAGCCGAATGGGCGATTACATATTAAGAACCAAAAGAGCATAACAGTGTTCAGGAACCATTGGATCCATTAGATCAATGGACAATATTGTGTGTGATAGATGGATAAGATTAAGTCACGCGAAATAAAGTCAAGAAGATGAAAGGCAGAGATTAACACCACGTGTTAGTAGAGGGACGAAGTGGTATTTGCAAGGGGTAAGCAGTTTCTCGCATGCCCTAAAGGTGCTAAGAGGTCTTTCAAAATTTCACACGATTACCTTTAGTGGCTGATATGTAGAAAACGATGGAGAGAGAAAACCACTTTTCTCACGTGCTTCCAATCTGATATCGGTCGTGCAAAGATCTGTGCAAGATTGTGTGATAACCATTGGATCGAGTGGGATTAATCAACAGTGGTGATCAGCCAAGTTTGTTGGTGAGGGGATGACGCGATAGCCATTGGATCTGATGAGATATATCAACGGTGGAGATCGGCTAAGCTAGATAGCGATCGGGTGACGTGATAGCCGTCGAATCGAGGAATGAGATCGACGACGAATATTTAATGCACTAAGGAGAGCATCGATGTATGCGCAAAGGTTTGAAGAATGGCAGAAAGGTAAGGTTTAAGCGTGGTTTATGAAATATTTCTATTATATGGGAATTATAATAGAAATAAGCAGGGTTAAGGTATTATGGGTTAAGGTTGAGTTTAACCAATGCCTAAAGACCATGGTATGGTTAATATGCACAGGTAATAAGAATTAACTAAAGGTTATGAAGGGTCATATAAGGTTCCACTTAAAGGGTTATTAAAGTTTAGACTTTGGAGAGTCAAATGAAACGTTTCCACATGGAGTTTATTTAAGGAACCTTAGACCTTGATTAAGTGAAGGTTTTACTTTTCAAGGAATATTGGAAATTCCAAGGACACACATAATGTGATATGTAATTTTATTTGCATATTGTAGGTATATGCGGCTTAGACTGCATCATTGGGGTATATGCAGCTTAGGCTAGCATCATTATAGGTGGATCTTCAAGGTTAAGCATGTAGCAGATGGAAGCATAGAGAAGTAAAACACCAAATTTGTGTCCAATGGATTCTCTCAAGTTGAGGGAATTGACTATGAGGAAACCTTTGCTCTTGGATCAAGGTATTCATCCATTAGGTCAATTCTTTCATTGGTTACATAGATGGGTGGAATATCCACCATGTGGATGTAAAAAAAAACATTTCTCAATGGTGTTATTGAGGAGGAGGTGTACATAGAACAACCATAAGGTTTTAAGACATTTGATTTGTAGGTTTTAATCCCTTACGAAAATTACCAGCATACGAATTCTAAAAATAGAAAATAAACAATAGCGAGAGCATAAAACATAAAACAGATATACACAGAGATTTTCCCCTGGATCCCAAAACCAAGACTACTAGATTAATGTTTCATTATATTCCTTTCAATGTTACAATTATATATATATTATATTATATATATATATATATATATATATATATATATATATATATATATATAGATATACATGTTGAAGCATACATAAACCCCAATCCATTAACCTCATATTAGAACATAATTGCAGTTCCCTTGACCGAATCTACAAAATACCATGTGCAAAAACCATTCACAAAACCATAGGTAGGTCTGCCCACCTAATATAGGGTCCAAAAAAAAAAAATCCCCGGGGCGCAGCCCCAGACCACGTAGAGGGGGGCTACTACCCACCTCAAACCCCTTAACAAGGGGGGTATTGCCCCCCTGTAACCCCCCCACACATGGGGATATTTGTGGAAAGAATATAGCACACACCCATAATTTTCCCACTTGTTGTTTTCTTTCCATGAGGGACCACAACCCATAGGAGAGATTAGTCACTGGTCCAACCCTACAGCGCCCATTGTTTGTCTACACCAAGAAAACTTCTCAATGCTCATAGACTTCGTCAATGCATATACAACATTATTCAAAGTGTCAACCATTACCAAAAAAACCTTTTTGTCCTCAACCATATCCCTCACAAAGTGATATTGAACATCAATGTGCTTTGTCTTTGAATGATAAATAGAGTTCTTTACCATGAAAATTACACTTTGGTTGTCACAGTCTATCCTTATATCTCGTTGTACTAACCCCATACTTGAACACAATATTTGCAACCAAACTGCTTCCTTACTTGCATGAGTAGCTATCATGTATTATGCCTCTTTAGTTGAAAGCGCCACTATAGACTGTCTCTTGCTCATCCAAATGACTGCACTTCCAAACAGGCTAAATACATACCCACTTGTAGATCTTCTTTGATCAATATCTCTAGCATAGCCTGCATCAACAAAACCACGGATGTCCAAAACTCTATCCAATCTTGATCTTCCTTGATAGCACAGACCATACTCACTAGTGCCATGCAAATACCAATAAACCCGCTTCACAGTTGTCTAATGCTCCTTCCCTACTTTTGACATAAACCTTCTCAATACTCCCACTGCATGTGCAATGTCTAGTTTAGTACATACCATTGCATACATCAGGCTACCTACTGCACTTGCATATGGAACATGGGACATGTCCTCTTCCTCTTCTTGTGTCTTCGAACACTTTTCAACAGATAACTTTACACTGACATGAATAAGAAACTTCATTGGTTTACTATCAAATGTCGTGTCACTAGAATCTGACGAAGAAAGAAATTGAAGGGTGGTTGGACAGAAAGATTCACGAGTTCGTGGCACAAGAAAACAGGTATCCACGAGTATCAAAGGAATAGTTATTAGAACGCTACTTATATACGGAAATCTATGAAATTTTCTTTGCATACTTCCCCTCTGAGTTATATGAGTGGATCGTGAAGCTAGCAGACAATCAAGGAAGGTGTAGGCTTGAAAAACCTATTATGTGGACTCCAAAATTAGTGCGCAGACTAGAAGCGTCGGAAGATAAGATTGCATGCATTGTGGACCATTAGCTCAATCGAATTATAGGAGGGCTTATCACCGAGTTCGTGGTAGACACAACAGTCAGCTACAGCAAGGTAGAATGACACTTCCTTAAAGGACCGCAAGGTAAGTACATTAAATCTTTTAACACTTGGATTAAAATACTATTGTGCGAAAAGCGGGTTATGCGAATAAAATGATGTTTGGGGCTACACGAAGTGGGAGGATCTATAGAAACAAAGGTAGCGTAGAGATAGAAAATAACCCCTTGATTTCGCCTCGACGGGAAAGTGAGGAAGAGCTCGCAAAAGTCTCTCTGAGAAGTGCAATCAGTTTGATAAGGCAGTGAATTCCATGCATACCACCTCCACCTACACCACCACTAGTCTCATCATGTTCACCTCCATCTCCGCCCCCACCACCTCTGCCACCACCATAGTTCAATATGGCGAGTGCAATAAAATTGTCGTATTCAAAGGAGTAGGGAACGAAGATGTAGACCAATTTTGGTTTGTGGTAAAAGCTATATGGGAAGCACAAGGAGTCGTGGATGACAATATAAAGAAGGAAACACTGGTAAGCACATTGCAGGATCACACTGACATGGTACATTAACCATTCTAATGACCATCCAAACGTCGGGATCGCAGATATCCAAACTGCACTGAACATGGAATTTAGCAGGCCAAAATCGAAGACACAATCGATTATCGGGTTTAAGGGAATCGCGATGTTTCCAAGCGAGACCCCATGGAATCTGGACCAGAGACTGAAGAGTATGATTCGCGAAGCCAACATGACCTTGACGGATGGATACCATCGTGCATGGTTTATAGCATCACTAATGCCGCATTTAAGGATGGCGCTGTCACAGCAGAAGTTGTCCACCCAGGCTGAAGCTTTGGAGATTACAATGAGACTGCATGAGACCCCAATACAAGATCCTAGTGTATGAGTCCAACAAATCCACGCGTAACTACAAAACTTGTGTCTAAAAATGTATAGTTTGAAATAGGATAGGAAAACTCGCCGAGAAGCATGTGAGGAGGTATGGTGCATAAAATGTAAAGGCCAAGGGCGTGACAAGGACCACTATCTAGTCTTCGCGAACTACCTGGCAGGAGGAGGGCCGATGCCATTAAGACCAGACACACAAGCAAGACTGAATGTAGTGCCTGCATTATGGTATGTAATTTCTTAGATAGGAGGAAAACATGCTACGAATAATTGTCATCTATTACAAAAGTATACGCAGACGTCCCAACAATTGTTCTATAATTTCTGCAGATCAATAAGCCATGATTAGTGCACCTACAAAAGTTATGAATTGATGATGGATCAGACTCTTGCCTACAGAGTGCAAATTGAAACGTGAGCCCTCGATCCAAATGCAGGGATGGTGTGCACTGGATTTCAGGGGCGCGGACAAGGTCGAGGTGGAATGGGGTTAGGAAGGGGTCTCTGGCCGTTGAATTGTTACAATTGCAGAGAGCCAAGGAATTATGCTCGTGATTGTACAAATCCAATGAGAGCATCATGTTTATATTGTACTCAGTTTGATCATGAGATGGAGGATTTCCCTACACTGATAGCAAGGCTGCGAGATAAAGGGATACTCCAGCCTCCCTCGACTCAAAATTTATAAATGATGAGGTCTAAGATGTGTAAAGAGGACCCGAATGTAAACATCATGCTTCGAAGTTGTATCTCAATAGGAGATGACAAAGGTAAGCAACCTAAAGAAAGTGTGTGAATTCACAAGGCTCCTACAAAGGAACCTAAATTTGATTTGGAGCGCACAAAGGAGACATTCATGGAAGCTAAGAAGAGCTTCGCGGAGGCCTCCACTTCAAGTAGTAAGGATCAACTAGAGCCGGAGATGGATCCTTCAATGCTCACTACCTTTCTAGAGACATGTATGAAGTTGTTGCATGATAGCAAGGCTGTGAAAGGACGACAGGACCTTATCACTAGGTGTGCTGGGTCAGGAGAACCTCGCGTAGTCCAAAATCTTGGGAAATATACATCGCAAACAGGAAGGGAAATGAGATTGACTACGCAAATCGGGGAGTATGAAATGGATCAATTAATTTTGGATCTAGGATCGGATGTGAATGTACTGCCAATGTAGACATGGGAGCACATGGTCAGGGTCACATTACAGTGGTCTCCTATCCAATTGTGAATGGCTAACCAACAGAAGATCCTACCAATGGGAAGATTGCAGGGGATAATGATAGACATCGAAGGTGCGAGCGCGCTAGTAGGCTTCGTAGTGATAGAGATTGTTGATGACAGTAGTCCCTATCCCGTGCTACTAGGAATCAATTGTGCCATTGATATGAATGAATTCATAAACCTAAAGAAGCGCAAAATTATTTTTGAGAAAAAGCCACTACGCGTAGTGGTACGTCTAGACCTTGCGGAAGGATTGCGCTACACAAAGCCAATGCACGACGACAAGAGTGAGATGAGTTAGACTATATCTACAAGATAACCTCTCGAGAACGGGATTGGGTAAATCCTAGAGTTAATGGTAGAATTTCATGGGAGCGCGAAAGCTACTACACATCAAATTCAGATGAGGAAACAAAATGATGGCAAAACCGGTTACATGAGGTAACCATGCTCAATTGGAACATGATCGTAAGATCATTGCATTGCGTGAAAACCAAGGTGAGATATCTACCCATGTATGAAGGGTTGACAATGGTGGATGAATTCCTGAACAAATTTGAAAGAGAAGTGTCAAAACAGTAGCAGTTTGATGCTCTGAAATGGGCATTGTACGCTAATCCTACAAAGTGGTGGGGTATGCACCAGCAGAGTTTCGGGGACTGGCGCGAATGTAGAAAGATGATGCACTTACAATTTGGGAAGCCTTAGATGAGGATGGACGTCAAGCATGATGAACAAAACAGCTTGCGCGCCCACCTTTCCAAATGGGTACATGCATATGGTACATAGCCCACACGAATGCACAACGCTCTCACGATAGGAAACATGAACAACAAGCAGAAGTAGGTAGGATAAGTGCATGAACAGTGAAGTATGATACAACCTAGTGCACCAAAAACCATACACGGGGAAGCATTTGACAAGGTCTGCGCAGTGCTGAACACGGTCCACGATGTGAGATGCACTGACTAGGATGCCAATCACCATGTGCATGATGTTGATCACCACAATGGAAGATGGGGATTCTCCACGAACTATGATAGGGGACGGGATGGAGCCCCACATGAGTGGTGTGACCACCAAACTAGCCGTAGGAAGAATAGTCTTAGCACTCCAGGAATTTGCAAGGAAGCATGGGACTATAAAATATTTCGCCTGGGGGCTGCATGATATTGGAAATGCATGCAAAATCAGAATGTCACAGGGTTCACGACCACGCATGGAGGGCTGGGCTGTTGTTCGGGTTGGTTGGGAAGTGACCATTGGTGTCACTATT
Organism: Pinus taeda; assembly: GCA_000404065.3. Classification (NCBI taxonomy): domain Eukaryota; kingdom Viridiplantae; phylum Streptophyta; class Pinopsida; order Pinales; family Pinaceae; genus Pinus; species Pinus taeda. Next base: position 26,187 of record APFE030601130.1, on the reverse strand, counting down.
CATGATGGGATGTTTGATTTGAGGCCAAATGGAGTGGGTGGTGGGTATTTAAGACGCGACTTATGGGCAAGATTTGGGAAAATCTACCACCAAGAAAGCATTAATGGCCCGAAATTGGGGGGAATAGTCGAATTGGAATTTGAAAGGTGCTATAAAAGTCAAAGGGATAGCCAGCGAACAACACTTGGTCATTTGAGAATTGAGTGCTTGAGGAGATCACAGAGCCAAGCGATAATTGAGCCCCGAAGTTCACGAGAGATGGAATACAGCCTAGAGATGATGACGGCCACTAAGGATGGGTTGGGAATTGAAGAGGTAACTGTCAGCAAAGCCGCACACACCCAAATGGAGGAGGATGTTCCAGAAGGCGCTGGGATGGTGACAGAAATCCCCAAATCACTGCTAACACCAAGGCCCAAGAAGTATAAATAGGTAATGGGTCCAATACGCATGTCCCCAAGGAATTCGCAGCACAACAAACTATCCATGGTAGAGAAGGGGAAAGTAGTCAGAATAGAAATAGATGAGGAAGAAGAAGACTTGCAAGCCCTGATCACCATAGCCGGAGAAGAAGAAGACGTGGAGGAGGATATCCAACCGTTGTGCTCTGCAACAGAACTGCCCGCATATGTCCCTCAGCGGAAAGGGAAAACCAAAGTACTGAAGGATCTGGACGAGATGAAGAGCTCACTCCAGACCCCGCTCCTCCTTGATGGCATTGTGTTTGAGGGCACGCATGTAGGCCGCATGTCAACCATCAAAATTTGAAGATTGGGACCTCGTTGAATGCGAGAAGTTCCCACACCTAGACACCATGAATCTGATGAAGCTGAATACTAAGGGGGTGGTGATAACGTTAGAGATGTAAATGGTTGCGTAGTGTGGAAAAGGCTGGGTTATTTCACTTATTGTGAATACCACATTTCCACCACGTGCACATCACCATTTTCATCATCAGGTAGCTACTATGTCTAGTGCATAAAGGGTATCTATGGCAAGAGGAGCCTGTTCCCATCACAACAGACCTCATTCATCTTATTTCTCAGCTCTCCTGTAAAGGAAAGGATCCCGCAACTGTAGCCAGAAAATATAGTGATTTGGCTCTTATAGAAGCCATGAAAGTGAAATATAAGCTAGAGAAGAAGAAGAGGGGCTACGTCATCTCCAGCATCAAGGAAAAAGGGGTGTGCATAGCAACCCAGCTCCTGGTCGGAAAAATTATGAGAAAGTGTCATGTCGATGAGTTACTAGTGCTGTTGGTCGTGCTAGCCGAGCAATGTGCGGAGGGGGTCCAGTTCAACTGGTCTAAATTCCTTTGCGAGGAGTTTTTGACAAAATGTCGCGAAGCCCAGGAGCAAGGTAAAATATTCCACTACATGTGTTTCTACTATCCATATTTCTAGTAGCAGGAGAACTATCGGAGGACAGTCAATTCCCCAACATTGATAGAGAGTTACCAAAGAACGCAAAGTATGCTTCGCTCTGGGCCACCAAGGACACAAAATGGATTCACAACACCTAAATTTTCTGGGTGCTCATTGAGGTGAGCATTCAGATGTGGATCAATTAGAGGCCATGCCTGTCACCTATGGTGTATAATAGTCTACAGAGTTTTGCAGACTTTAAAGCTGATATGCACAACATTTATATTAGGGCGTGAAAGGATCTGACGAAGCAGTGTTACGAAGCTACCATTTGTAGCCACTAACGACACGATTTTCACTGTCTTAGAGACATGGCCTCTTGAATGGCGTGCCTCGGACCTAGCAGAACTGAAGAAGGTGACAACCTAAAAGAAAAACGATGATGCTAAGCTACGAATCATTCAATTAGCAGAGAAAAGGCGAAACGAAAAAGCAACAGTTGAGGTAAGGGCAACGTGAGAAGCAGCACAGAAAGCCACAGAGCAGAAGAAGGCCACAAAAGTAGTAGCAGCAACACAGGCAACAGAGGAAGCAACAACACAGGAAGATGAGGGCCAAGCAACATCCTTAAGGCAGGAGGCAGAGGGAAGATAAATAGAAAAAGGGAGCGTGGACCCAGGGGTTGCCTCCACATAGTTAAAGTGCCCGTGCATAACGGAGAGATTGGGCCCAAGGAGGAAGGTCAAGGCCTTGAAGTTGGCCATTGAACCGATCACCTTAACTGAAGGTGATCTTTTTGACATCGGTGAGACAGTCCACGATGTCACAAGTGAAGTACTTCAGGAGCTCATGCAGGAGCATAAGACTGTGTTGGGGGTCCTCAGGGTGCAGCTATAGGAGTTACAGGAGTGGCCCCCTCAGGAAGGTACCCTATCAACACACATCATAGTAGGAACTTCAGCAGCAGAGCAGATGTTGTGTGCAAGGATGGAAAACACAATAATGTTGCCGGAGGGAGCTCTAGTGTCTTCTAATGCGATGGATCGGTTGTCGATTAGCATGATGAAAGGCCTTGGCCTCAATCTGGTTGCCCTTCCCTGGGAAATGTTGTATTAGTTACAGGATGGGGTAGTGGCAGAGCTATGAGCCAGGGAGAGCTATGCGATCCAAGCTTTTAGCAAGAAGAAAATAAACATAGAACAATTTAGCTTGTAGCACGAAAAATTGGTGTTGCAAAATCAACAGTTGGTGCTAACAGTAGATGAAACTTGCCAATGCATCCTGGAGCTGGCCATTGTAGAAGATCTACCAGTAGAAGTGCAAATCCATAGTTTTGCAACTAGAGTCCGTGATGCCAGAGAAGAGATGAAAAAGGTTCTGCTGGAGCTCAATATTTAGATCACAAAGCTATGGTTGAAGGCACAACCTTCCACTGCCCCAAAAGTCTGAGAACAACACACTAGCACTATCACAGCAGGGTTGGAAGAAATTGGAGGTGTAGTGTGCGACTATACCAACATGTTGGAACAGGCACTTGAGGTCCTCATGACTTTGCAGGAGGACCCAAACATCCAGCGCTTGGAGACAAAGGCAAGCGAACTCCAGTAGCAATACGACAGCGTTAGAGGAACTACATAGACAGTATTCCTCACTCAGTGGCTTGCGAAGATGTAGCAAGCCAAGGCATTAAAGGAGCAGGTGGACATAGCGGGCCATAAGGAAGCAATTCTCAAAGCGTGCGTTTAGCCATGGATTGATGAGGCCTTCACAATCATGGCGAATATTGAAGGGAAGTTCACACACATTCAGGGGATGCATGCGCAGATGCAGGGCAGCACACTGGACATAGAGGTCTCAGAAGAACGGATGTCGTAGGTTCAACAAGCAGCAGCTCAGTGCGTTGTGGACATCAGGACCATTTGAGACCAATTGGAGGGACTCCACGCCAAGATCACCACCCCGATAGAGTGACTCGAGGGTGAGTCACGATGTTTGTGTTGGGGGCCTATTGGGCATGGAATCCCCCCACAACATGTTTTGGGGCTCCAAGCGCAAGGTTTGAGTGATATTATTATAAAGCTCCACAAATTGCGAGCGCGAAATGTATGTTAGAGTCATAGGGTTGTCTGCCCTAAGTTTGAATGTAATGTCAGCCTACCCATGGTTCGTGGACCATGGGATTGTATAAATAGAATGAGGCTCTAAGTTTTAAAGATATCATCATAGAATCTAATGGATAGAATGAGATAGCGAAGCATAGAAGAAGAATCTAAGTGTGTCTTGGGTCATAGTAGTAGGAATAGGCTCTGCAGCTAAGTGCACAGAGGCCTAGTAGAGTCTGCAGCTGAGTGCGCGGACCCCCGCAGCTGAGTGCACAAGGTAGTGTTGAGTCTGTAACCAGAGAAGAGATTAATAAAGAAAGGTTTTGTTACCAATTATGTGCATCTATTCTGAGTTATTGCATGTTTAATATCATTTGAAATTATATTGTTTATTTACTATGCGCACTTGTATGAATTGTGAATATTGTTAAGTATAAGTGAAAGCATACAAATAAGCTAAGATCATCAACTAATATTGGATGATTAGTAAGAACTTTGGTAATAACATTCTTCGCCCCCTGAGTAGGGCTACGCGAAGGCAATATCTCAGACTGTGAGGTACAAGGAAGTGCGTGTAACGACGTGCGTGCAGGATCAAACCACAAACCACTTGAAACCATCAGACATCTCCACGGTGCAGAAACCTAGTTCTAGCACCCTCCCATACTACTTCGGGTGATACCTCAGTCTGTGCTCCGCGGAATGTTGCTGAAAGGGCTAGTAGTACCAGGATTTGTTTGGCTAAATCACCTCTGAACCTAGGTCAGGCCCCAACAAGCCAACACAAGGTAGGCTCCAAAATTCAAGTATATGAAAAATTTTGGAGGGTGTTTGTCACAATGACAACAAAACCCTATTTTGGGATACGTACACACCACAAGTAAGCAAGTGGGCATGGGCTTGAGGGGGGCAAACAAAACAAAATTTCATTTATAATGTGTTGGGTTTTTCAGTATAATGTATGTGAAGGAAAATAGGTAGTGAATAGGTGTGGCCTGAGCAGAGATTAATACAATTAATAAGAAATATTTCTACTCAAATTATATGGAAGTGAGTTTTTTGTAGTCATATAAAGCAAATGACTCATCAAAACATTGATTGTTGACCGAGCCAGTCTGGAACAGGGGAGGATATTTTAGTTTGAATTCATGTAGACCATTATTTTATGTATATGATTTACATATTTTTTAAAGAAAACATTTTATTTCTACCCTTGTCAATGACTCATATAAGTGCAAATTCCTTGGTGATAACGTGGCCACAATACAATATAACTAGGTGACATGACTAAGTCAAAAGGTAGTAGAACATTTTTGGATAACATTGTAAATAAATATGGATGAGCCTATGCCTTAACTCCTATTGGGTGAGATAACTTGGGCTTTGTAAGGAGGCCAAGAATTATATTTATGTTTCTCAAGAAATTAAACAAGTTGTTAGTCACTTGATTTGCCAATATAGGAGTCTCGACAGATACATATCCAGTGACGAATTGGAAGGAGTGTGAATTTTTTTATGGGCTTGTCATTTCCTAGGTCACACCATATAAATGATCATGAGACTATGTTATAGCATCATTTAGAACTCCTATAGATTGTGATGCTCTTGTATGAACTTGGGCAGCCTTTTCCCATGCAAAATTGATCCTTTATTAAAAAACAATATTTCAAATTCCATACGTGACTATTCCCATTCAAAAACGTGTACATATGCGGGCTTTATAACTGAATACCCACGTATACATTTTTAAATATGAAAATATAAAATATTATTCTATTTTGCAGGCAAGGTTTATGGGTTTTATCTAGATCCCACCTACAAGAGCCCGTAGCACAATTGGATTAACTGATTTCAGGTGGTATATATACAAACCTTGGGTAGGCCTAAAAGAGATAAGAAAAGGGTTATCGACATTATACCCATTTTTCTCCCAGATCAATTTTGATGTTCCCATGCCTCTTACACTCCCAGTCTCTATGGAAACCTTTGTTTCCTTTGTAAATATTTTCATCATCCTTATAGCATCTCCTTGCACTTGTTAGAGAGGTTGTCTTCGTGGCTCGGGTTGGACGGATCCGGATTGATGATCACTTTATGGGGGATAGTTCCTTTTGTCATGTGCTAATAATGGGCATATATTTTTCAAACTTGTATAGGCATTGAATTCATAAGAGTGAATCACAAATTTGACACCATTGAATGTGCTAATATTACCAAAATAACTGGCCTCTTTGAATCATGTATATGCTATAAATACAAACATATGTAGAACAACACAAAACTTCTTTATTATGCCAAGTACCCAAATAGAAAACAAACTATTCCAGTGATATTGATACTATTTATTTCTCTTGGGGACCCCACCTACATGTTTAATGTTTTAATTTCTTTTATAGAGAGTAAATTTTTTTAAGAGGAGGAAACTTTGTGATGGTGCAATGGATTGTGCAATTTTTTTTGTATAAGTGGCTCAACACAACCAACAAAATCAATGCCACTGTGATCCTTGAACTTCTATGTGGTATGTCTGCTAAAGTTGAAAGTGGCCTAATAGTGGAGATTCGTTCAAGAAAGAATGGATTTGGTAATAAAGTCATTTCCAACTCCTTTTTCCTATGTTTCAATATTATATTTTTCTTCTTCTTATTCTGAAATTGATCAAGCCAATGCATCTCCAAGTGTTTGATGAAATTCAAATAATCTTGGGGTACTTCTTCCTTTAAGATAAATTTCAAAGTTCACTTTACCTATAACTTCATCATTTTCACATTTATTTTATAATTTTTTCAAACTCTTATTGTAGGTCATATGATGCAGTGCCACTGATTCATTTTCAAAATCAGTTGGCTCTTGTTGATCCAATTCTTCAACAACATACTAAATTTATAGGACTATCCTTTCAATCTAGTTTGGTTCCTCTGGTGTTTCTTCAGGATCATCAATTTCCATGAATTGGATATGTACATCTATGAGTGTGTTATGGGTGTTTCTTCTTTTTCTTTTGGAGACAACTCCAACAAAACGATACTTTTCAAGTTTAAACCTAGGTTGATCCCCATCACCACCTTCTCCAACAATATTACTAATCTTCTTCTTGAATTATCTTTCTTGATATTGACCCTTTGAATTAGTGGTTCTCTTCTGGGATTATTTAGGAGCAGAGTTAGTGCTTGTGAATAAAATTCCATATTTCCTTTGAGGTGATTTAGTGTTGTAAAACTAACTTGCGTCTTCATGGAAAACCTATGGAATATCAAGAAAATTTTGATTGTCTCTAGCACCTTCAACTTGCATTACTTGAAATTTAATACCATATCCAGTACAATTAAGGGGAGAAGAGAAAATAGACTAAGGATTAAAAACTTTAGCTTCTTCAAACTCATTTAATTTAAACATATAATGACAAGTAGCATATTAATCAATTATAAAAATATTCTCAAGCTTGAACTTTCCTTGTGAAATGAATAGAGGTATAAATATCTTTTTCTTTTTTTTAAATTGAGTCCAAGACTTGTATTGTTGATATAATTCAAATAAAAATAATTTCTCATGAACATAGGTTGGGTGTACCAACAGCTTGCCTTCAAATCCATAAGATCGAATATATGAAAATTATTTTTCCTTATAAAAGGGTGAGGGCTTCACAAGAGCATATTCTAGCAAATGGGCCCATGATCACAAAAAAACAATTATGTATTTAATAAAAATGGAACTCATCCTTATTTATCCAAAGGGATGGATACTAGAGCTAAATAGGTTGGTATAAAAATTAGAATGTTGAAGCCTCATGATGCCTTCAAATAATTGGAATAAACAATGATGTATACTAGGTATGAACACATGAAACATTTTTTGACTGAGTAAAATTTTTCCATTTGATAAGAAATTTCTAGTAAAATTGCGTAGGTCGAATTGAATATCACTACCTCTTTCATACAATAATGTAGGATAAATAAAATATACCAAGGAATAAATTATTTTGACTCTTAAAACAAGAACCTAGGCGAACAACTAGGCAAATTCTTTGTATTGTATGGCTAGTGCGCATACCGTAGCAATTCTTTGTTTGGGTTCTTCAAGAAATTCTTTCAAATATTCTTCGCTCCATTATAGTTCATCAAGAACGGGTCAACTTCTACTACTTTGAAAACTCGATTGGGTTATGGAATCCAAATCATTTTATTGAAAACACTAGGGGTCATAGGAATAGGAGCCTTGAAAGAATTGGAAATCCATATATGCCCTTTCTTGGCATCGAATCTATTTTCCCACACTTAAACTTATTCCAAAAAGTCAAAGACTTTAGGCATGCACCTATCATGCACAACACCTGAATTCCAGGAATTCCTTTCTTACAAGTTAAGACATGAAAACAATATGTAAGCCACTAACCACTAAAATTCATGATCATGTTGCCCAATTGTATTGAGGATGTCCTCAAAAAAGGATTCTCGTATTGATGGGCATATATGTTTCATACATAACAACACTTAGTTAAATGGATGGATGAATCAATGAGTAGCTAATTTGATAGCTTTGAATTATTAATCATATTATTATTAATTCTTGCAATGTGGAATCATTCAAGGGAAGTAGTTCATAAATAACAAGTACTGCATTGATTTAGAACTATAGCAAACTATCATGAGAAATGTGCCTTATTTAGTACTAGAAAGGATTTCGGTTGTGTAAGGTATGTGTTGGAGTTAGAGATTAATATTTCTCAAAAGGATGAAAAATATTAATGAATAAAGGATTTGAAATGCATGTTAAAAGACATGAGAATGGAATATTGCTAAGGAATGGCTCCCGCATCCACATGAGAAAGAAAATAGATGTTAAAGCGACTAAGTGTGGGGTCATGTAGGAGTAATTCATGCATGAGTGAAAGATATTACATAAGGTTCTTAACCCACATATGAGTGACACAACTAAGTATGAGAATATTTGAAGCTATCATGCAGGACGAAGTCATGTGGAATAAAAAGTTAATAAAAGTCATTCAAAAACATGCCTGCATGGGTAAATGATTATGTATGAGAATGGTGTGAAATGGAGGTTGTGGAAATGTGGGTGAAAATAATAGAACATGGAATGTGGGTGAGGGTGAGGGTGAGGGATGATTTGGAAAAAAGGAGAGGTCGCAACCCACAAACATGAAAATATTATGAAAGAAATATTCTTGCGGATTTAGGAGAAATAGGTAAAGAGGCGTTAAAAAATTGGCGATCATAGACTTGGTAAAGCGTTGAAACAAGATGTTCAAGTGTAAAACAGAGGGCTATGGATTAAAAGTAGTTGATAAACGAATGCTTATCAACACCTATGTGTTCACAAAGGGCTAGATCTAATGATGCAATTTTTTTTATTTTTTTTTTGGGCCGGGGCAGGGGGGTGGTTGGTGTTGCATAAACCAATTTATGTGCATCTTAATTAGTTTTCCTTTAACCATGGATAATGGATTTATTATTACTTCATGCTTATTCTAAATTGTGGAGACTCTTTTTCCTTATCCAACATTTAATGCAAGGCTCATTCCCAAAGGACAAAATATTTGAAAGAATCTTGAGAAAAATCAAGAAGATTGTGAAAGGCATCTCATTCATAGAATATTATCATGTCCTTAGGAACCTTAACAAAGTAGCCGATAGTTGTGCCAATGAAAGTTGCAAGCTAAATTTGGGGGACTTAAGCGTAAATGGCCTTCGCAGACCTATTATCATTCCTTAATTACGATTAGTATTTAATATTTTGTTCTCTCTAAAATGTGTAACTTACTAGTAAACTATAATGTGCAAGTTTTTCCTTTTGGGAGGTTTGTTTGTAAGGTTTATACCTACAACAACTTGACTTTTGTTTTAAAATATTTAGTCTGAAAAATCTTGAAACTGTGATAAGTAAGAAGAATAAAAAATAAATATATAAGACCCAACTATATAATTCTTGATGAACACTTGCAACATAATACAAAATTCTTATTTATGTTAAAAAAGGAAAAAATAAAAACTTTTAA
>APFE030601130.1:4946-15121 GCA_000404065.3 Pinus taeda | reverse complement strand
ATAGGTTATTCACTTGCAGGTTATCCTTAATGCGGGCAAGAAATTGTAATACATATATATTCATCTGATTAATGAAAAGAGGCTTGAGGGGTTTTTTCTAGTTGGGTTCCCCTTGAAAGGATAATGTGCATGTGTGTTATTTCTTATTTCATGTATGAGATTGTTGTTCTAAATTGTGAATTGAATTCCGCAGATCAATAGAGTCGAATTGTGTCTCTTGATTTAGATTAAAATCTCTTGAGCAGTTGAAATTCTATCACCATATTTCTACATAGTATTAGATTAGGATTCACATTAGAACAAGAATTTTGATTTTTTTTCTCAGGAGATTCAAATTTGCAGCTTTAGTGTAGCAGGATTTCTTTAGGATCGGAAAAATGACCTTCAACGGGTTGAGATTAGAGTATGCCTTGGACGCATATTGAATTTCATTACATGGAAGGATCGCATGGAGGAATTGCTTGATGAAAATGAACTAATGGATTATGTCAAGACAAACATTCCAAAACTAGGATCCGTTGATGCCCAGAACCTAGCCAAATAGAAGAAAGATGTATCCAAGGCGAGGAGAATAATATTGGAGGGAGTGTGAGACCACATTATCTCAAATATCCATGGGAAAGAAACTCATTTTGCAATGTGGTAGGCACTGACGAAGATATTCCATAATAGCAGTGACCATAGAAAACTAGCCCTCAAAGACAAACTTTGAAATACTAATATGCAGATGAATGATTCTATCCTATAGTATATCAATAGATTTACACAATTTCATGATGACCTTGGAGGGGTTGGTGTGAATGCTGCAGAATATGACCTAGTCATCATAGCTCTTATAGGCCTTCCCAAAAGCTAGCATAGCTACAAGGACTTGGTGAATGGGAGTGATAAATTACTGAATTGGGAACACTTGTGGTCTAATTTGGCACAAGTAGATTTTAGGAGAAATAATCAGGATGGAACTTCATCCAAAGCAGAGGATAAAGAAAAAAATTCATTGGTTGGAAAGGGAAAGAAGGGAAAAGGGAAGAAATCTTAAACCAAACCAAAATCCAACAAAGGGGGGAAAGAAGAAATACTTGTCTAAAATAAAATGCTTCAATTTTCATGAATTTGGGCACACTATGCTACAAAGTGTCCACAAAAAAGGTCTAGCAAGAAGAAATCAGGAGGAGAAGCAGGTGAGGCATTAGCTTCACAGTTTAAGCCATACTTCACCCTTATCGCATGCATGGCCAGCACTGTGATGGGGAGTGTGTGGTACCTGGATTTGGGTTCCTTGTTCCACATTACAGGGTGTAGAGCATTTTTCATTGACGTAGAGGAGAAATATCTCCAGATACATTTTGAGCTTGGGATGACAAAAGGTACAACGCTATTGGGATTGGTATAGCAAACTTTAAGAGGGACTCAGGATGCCCTCTTTGCCTCAAAGATTTCATGTTTGTTCTAGGTCTAAAGAAGAACCTAATCTCTATAGAAGTTTTACAAGATCGTGGCTATGATGTAATCTTCAATAAAGATAAAGGCTTTCTGAGGCACATAGCTATTGGGAAGGTGAAGAAAATCAGGGCTTGTATGAAGAACCTATACAATTTGGATGTGGAAGATTGTGTTGCATTAAGCAGTAAGGCTGAGAAAGTGTGGAGTCGCGATGTCGATGAGCTCTGGCATACAAGATTGGGCCATTTGTATCATAGCACCCTAAAAATTATGTAGCAAATAACTACTAGCCTCCCTAAAGAAGCAATTGAGCAGTAGGATGTTTAAAAAGGTTGTACCTTAGGGAAGTATGTCAAATCCACATTCCATGATCAAGATGAAAAAGCACATGCAGTCTTGGAAAGATTCCACTCTAATGTTTGTGGACCTTTCTCAGCAACCTCCACTTCCAAACATAAGTATTTTGTTATTTTTATTGATGATTTATCATGGAAGTGTTGGATATTGTTCATGCAGAAGAAGGATGAGACATTCTCAAAGTTTGTAGAATTCAAGGAACTAATTAAGAAAGAGATTAGTAAGAAGGTGAAGGCTCTCAGGAGTGAAAATGGAGGTGATTATGCTTCAAATGACTTCAAGGATTTTTGTGTAAAAGAAAGAATTCAAAGAGAGGTGACATCACCCCATAAGTCACAGTAGAATGGGGTAATTGAGAGAAATAATTTTAGCATTGTGGGAGCTATGAGATCTAAGCTACATGACTGAGGGATACCACTACATTTGTGGGTAGAGGCATGTAACACATCAGTCTACCTGCAAAACCATAGTCGTCATCATATTTTTGTATGATTGCGCTAGAGGAGGATTTCTCAGGGAGAAAGTTAGATGTGTCTCACTTCAGAATTTTTGGAGCCTTTGTTCACTACCATGTCTCCAAATATTCAAGGAAGGAGCTTGAGTCGATAGTGAGTTAGGAATTTTTCGTGGGTTACATTGAAACTCTACACAATTATCATGTGTACTTACCTTACCTCAAAATGGAAATTGTGCAAATGGATGTAAAGTTTGATGAGGAGAAAGCGATGTAGTGCTCTCTTGAGAGGGAGCTTCAGATCCCACCAGAAGAGGAGATTTTAGCTCTAAATAAGGAGCCTTAGGAATTTTTGGAGCAACCACAAATAGAGGAGTAGAGATTTAAGACATCCGCTCAAGCAGAACCGTCCAGAGAAGGTAGAAAAAGAGCCAGGGAAGCTGATTGACTTGTGAAGGGTGCGAGGGAGAAAGTGGGAGCTCCTTCAAACTTGCACAAACAAAGGAGGTCACCTGAGAGGTACGTTGGTTACATGGCTCTAATGATTGAGATAGTAGAGACTGGGCCATCCTCTTTTGAAGAAATTTTTGAGAAACCAGTTTGGGTTGATGCAATGGTGGAAGAATATGAATCCATCATGAAGAACAGTGTTTGGGAAGTGGTCCCAAGACCGGAAAATAAATTAGTTGTGGGTTCTAGATGGATCTTCAAGGTTAAGAATGTAGCAGATGGAAGCATAGAGAAATATAACACCAAATTTGTGTCCAGCAGATTCTCTCAATTTGAGGGAATTGACTATGATGAAACCTTTGCTATTGGAGCAAGGTATTCATCCATTAGATCAATTCTTGCACCGATTGTGCAGATGGGGTGGAAAATCCAAAATTAGATCAATGAACGAGATTGTATGCGATAGAAGGATAAGATTAAGTCACGCGAATTAAAGTCAAGAAGATGAATGGCGGAGGTTAACACCACGTGTTAGTAGAAGGATAGAGTGGTATTCGCAAGGGGTAAGAAATTTCTCGCGCACCCTAAAGGTGGTAAGTGGTCTTTAAGAATTTCACATGATTACCTTTAACAACTAACATGTAGCAAACAGTGGAGAGAGAAAATCACTTTTCTCATGTGCCCTCAATCTGATATTGGTCATGCTTAATTTCACGCCAGATTGCACAATAGCCATTGGATCGAGCGAGATTGATCAACGGTGGATATTGTCTGGGCTAGTTGGAAACGGTGATGCAATAACCATTAGATTAAGGACTGAGATCGACGACGTAAATTTAAAGCGCTAAGGAGAGCATCGATGTATGTGAAAAGGTTTGTGGAATGGCATAAAGGTAAGGCTTAAGTGTGGTTTATGAGATATTTGTATTATACATAAACTATAATAGAAATAAGCAGATTAATGTTTTATGGGTTAATTTTGAGTTTTAACCAAAGTCTAAAGGCTAGGGTATGGTTGATAAGCACCGGAGGTGAAAAGTAACCCAAAGTTATAACCTTTGGATAGTTAAATGAATGTTTCTGCATAGAGTTTAATTAAGGAGCCTTAAACCTCCATTTGTGAAGGTTTTACTAAGACAAGGAATATTTGGAATTCCTGGGACATGTACACACACAATTTGGCATGCAATCTGAATTGCATATTGTGGGTATATGCGGCTTAGGCTGCATCATTGGGTTATCTGCAGCTTAGGCTGGCATCATTTGGTATCAAAGCAAGAGCATACAACTCAACAATTTCATTATGTTCTAGTTCACTTAGGGGGTCTTGTGTTTTCAAGGAATTTGGATTCCTATGTATGTAATTATTAATGTTTCGAGTGGTTAGAATAGGAGTTAATTAGATATTTGTAAATTCTCTCGAATGTAGGAGAACATGAGTGATGATGAGTGATGATTAGAGAGTTGGAAATCAATTATAAGTCTTAGACTAGAAAGTGGTGTCATGATTCATGGAACTAGAGAGGATTCTTAGGGATTACTGGAGTCAAAAGTGGACTTAGAGGATATTCAGGATTTAGTTCAACAGATTACGGATCTAAACTAGAATTGGCTAAACATAACCTTTTGTATAAATGTAAGCCTAAAAGGCATAGTAGTTAGGTAGAGAGTCAGTCAGTCAGCGGGGAGTTAGAGAGTCGATCATTTAGGCCTACGTGCAAGAAAGGAAAGGCCACTGATATTGAAAATCAGACCGAGGAAGAAATTCTCTTGTAATGGTTGTTTATTAATACAGATAACTCAATTCTGATTTTGCGTGATGTGTATTTGAATTATAAGTTGTGTGTGAACTTGAATAATTCTGCGTAACATAGGTTGCAAGTGTGCAGAATCAGAGAAGAAGTGCAGAGACGAGTGTTATGGATTTACACACAGACAATATTGGAGAAATCCTTTAATGTTACAACTATAAGTTTTAACCCTGTACAAAAATTACCTGCATACAAATTCTAAAACACGGAAAATAAACAATGTGAGATCATAACAGATAAAACACATATACACAGAGATTTTCCCCTGGATCCCAAAACCAGGACTACCAACTTGATTTTTCATTATGTGCCTTTCAATGTTACAATACATATTTATACATGTCGAAGCATCCAATACCATGGACTGAAAATCATCGCGTCTAATACCATGGACCGAAAACCATTGCATCCAATACCATGGACCGAAAACCATTGCATCCAATACCACGGACCGAAAACCATCGCATAACCATCGCATCCAAAAAACATGTGCGAAAATAATGCACAAAACCATAAGTGGGTCCGCCCAACCTAATATAGGGTCCAAAACCAAAATTTTCTGGGGTGCTACCCCGGACCCCATAAAGTGGGGTTACGGATGCCCTTCAAACCCCCTGTTAACTACATGGAAATAATATAACACAACCCAACAACAACGAAGGTGAAGGAAGCATAAAGGCACGAGCGGAGATAAAGATCAGAACAAGAGAATATCGTGAGGCGAAGACAAATACATAGGCAAAAAGCCGAATGGGCGATTACACATTAATAACCAAAAGAACATAACAGTGTTCAGGCATTGTTGGATCCATCAGATCAATGGACGAGATTCTGTGCGATAGGTGGATAACATTAAGTCACATGAAATAAATTCAAGAAGATGAATGGCGGAGATTAACACCACGTGTTAATAGAAGGATGGAGTGGTATTCGCAAGGGATAAGCAGTTTCTCACACACCCTAAAGGTGGTAAGCAGTCTTTCAAAATTTCACGCGATTACCTTTAGAGGCTGACACGTAGCAAACGATGGAGAGAGAAAACCACTTTTCTCGCGTGCTTCCAATATAATATCGGTCATGCAAAGATCTACGGGAGATTGCGTGATAGCTGTTGGATCAAGCGGGATTGATCAACAGTGGTGATCAACCAACTTTTTTTGGCAAGCGGATGATGTGATAATTGTTGGATCGGATGAGATAGATCAACAATGGAGATCAGCTAATCTAGTTAGCGATCGGGTGACACGATAACCATTGGATCGAGGAATGAGACTGGCGGCGGAGATTCAACACACTAAGGAGAGCATCGATGTATGTGAAAAGGTTTGAAGAATGGCGGAAAGGTAAGGTTTAAGTGTGGTTTATGAAATATTTCTATTATGTGGGAATTATAATAGAAATAAGCAAGGTTAAGGTATAAAGGGTTAAGTTGAGTTTAACCAAAGCCTAAAGACCATGGTATGGTTAATATGCATGGGTAATAACAATTCACTAAAGGTTATGAAGGGTTGTATATGGTTCCGCTTAAAGGGTTATCAAATTTTAGACTTTGGAGAGTCAAATGAAACGTTTCCACATAGAATTTGTTTAAACCTTGATCAAGTGAAGGTTTTACTTTTGAAGGAATATTAGAAATTCTTGGGACACACATAGTGTGATATGAAATTTTATTTGCATACTATAGGTATATGTGGCTTAGATTGCATCATTGGGGTATATGCAGCTTAGGCTGGCATCATTTGGTATCAGAGCCAAACAAGGAAATTTTGTGTGTAAGAATTCTTCGAGAAAACTTAGAACAGAATTGTGTTGTGAAGGTGTGTATGCAAGAAAGAGGAGATTAAATTTAAAATATGACAAACAGTAGGCACATAGAGATAAAGTGTAGAAGAATTTGCAGATGTGAAGGAAATAGAGAACAATCCATTCAAATTGCAGGTGAATGGTAGAACAAGATCATGTAGAGTTCTTGAAGATAGTAGGTGAGAAGATTGGAGCAACCTAGAGCAAGGAGTACTCAATTGGTTCCAGAGGAGAGGACCAAAGAGATGCCAAAAGACTGAGCTCACAAGAGAGAAGCTTAGTGAGGCATGTGTAGCAAGAAGGAGACTTATTACTATAGAGGTTTTCTTGCAGCTCACAAGAAGATCATAAAGGAAATTCCACAGAGGATGTGGGTAGAATTGCTAAGGAATGAAGAAGCTGGTAAGAATTTCTAAGTGAAAGAAGAGGTGGTCACAACCTAGTATTTCATTGTGATTGAAATAGAAGAGGATAGTTGTGTTCTTAAAAGATATAGACGAGTTGAAGCCTAGAAGGAGCAGAGAGAAGTGCTCAAAGAGGTTCGAGAGAATAGGGAACAAGTGCTTGCCAAAATACCAAGTATAGAGGAAAGCTTGGTGAGGTAAGTGGCAGCAGGGAGGACTTGTTGTAGAGGCTATAATGCAACTCATAGTAAGTGAGTGAGGAACTCATGAAAATAGAGAAGAAAATGATTACTTATAGTCATAACAAAGATAACAGAGGTTCTGAGGGAGACCACAGCAAAAGAAAAGTGAAGAAAGAGGATGCCAAGTTAAATGGAAAGAGAATGATTCAAGAGGAGTGTGACAAGGAGATGGCAGAGTTAAAAGCAGAACTCGATGTATGAAGGATGCTACTGGAAGAAAACCAAAGACAAGGTTGGGTCTTGAGGAAAAAGGCAATGAAGTGGTCTAAGTTATAGAGAACGCTACAACAGAGGCAAGTGATGTGGCTGGTGGAAAAAATCAGAGAAACTGAGTTGGAAATGGAAGTTTCCATTTGTGAAGCAAAACAGGGTGAAGTTCTGGGTGAAGATAAAGATTGGAGATCTATGGAAGATCTTATGAATTATTATGAAAATTCAAGATAGCAAGGAGATATGATGATTGAAGCATCAAGTGAGACTACAAGGTCTTAGGTTTTTAAAATTGATAGTTTGTGTATGATTGGAGGAGAAAAGAAACTTTGTGATGAAGATGTCTTCAAAATGGATGAAGATCTTGAAGTGAAAGGTGACAAAGAAAATTTATCAGAAGAGGAAGAATTTGGCTGGTTCGACAGAAAGAGTCGATGGATGAGTTACTTAATGAGAGAAGATAGTCATTTGAAGTTGTCATAGAGACGAAAGATCAGGATCTTATTCTGATGAAGAATGAAGGAATATTGTCTCAAAGAGGTAACCTAATGAATTTGATTAATGTTATTGATGAAGAACAAATGCAGGAGAATATTAATGCAAATGATGGGGCAAGGATAGCTCTTGAAGGAGGTTTACAGAGAGACAGCAAGAGAAAATGTATTGAATAAGAAGGACACCTACTAAAAGATGTTAAGAGAGAAGAAGTCTATACAAAAGATTTAGCAAAGTGAGAAAGGACATCTGATGATTGATCAATAACAAAGGAAGGTTTTGCAGAGGATGAACAGTATTTTGAAGATGTCAAAAGTATGGAAGAGTATCTTTCAGAAGATGAATACTCTGAAGTAAAGAAGGATGGAGAATGTCTCTTAAATGGGAAAAACGGTGAATTATTGCAGCAGAAAGAATTTTGTAATACATTGATGTTTGAAGCTATTACAATCCAAGAACAATTTATTGTGAAAGAAGGAGATGAGAATCAATCTGAAGAGCTCATATGTGAAGCAACAGTTGAGATTGTTGAACCTTGTAATTCTCAAACTAATAATTTGTGTATAAATGCAGGAATTATAAGTGATGATGAAGTACTTATGAAGTGTCAAAGAGAAATTGAATTGCTAGAATATTTTTTGGAAAACTCAGAGTATGATAGTGTGATTGTAGACGAAATAGTTCACTACAGTGGACAAGAATAGAAAGACATCATTGAAGCAGATGGTGTGGAAGAGAGACTTGCTTACAATTTCGAGAGTCCTTTCGAAAATTCTTTGAAGAGGTTGAATCAGCGTATTGATGTGGTGATAGAGGAGGCAAAATTAGAGCAGCATACTGAAATGTTGCCAAAGGAAGAAGAGGCACTGAGGCCTTATGTTTTTCATTTTAATAATTGTTTTGTGAGTGCAGGCTTTGTTGCAGATGCTAGAGAAAATTTGGCACATATGAGCAACCAAGTAAAGAAAGAAGAGGAAAAATATGTTGAAATTGATGAACATCATAGTGATGTATTTGAGAGGAACAAGTACAAAGGAAATTAGAGGAAAATTTACTTTTTGAAAGTAAATATACATATATTAAACAAAGGTTGTTTGGAAAGCAACAAGAGGGTAAGGATGAAAGGGCGGTAGTAAGAATCCAACAACTTCAAAGAGAATACATTAAACAGAAGTTTTAAGATGAGTGGACAGAGTACAACAACAAATGGCAAATTAATTATCAATCAAAATATAAATTGGACATAGAGATTGAAAGAATAATAAGATTGATGATGAAGGCACCTCAGACGAAAGCAGCAGTAAGAAGGCCAAGGATGAGTAGAAAGAGAAAGACAGCAGCAGAATGTGAAAGTATAGCTAGTGGGGCAAAGCAACATAAAGTATGGAAACCTAGAGAACAACAACAAACTATAGCAGCAACCAAAGACAAATTACAGAACAAAGTATGGGATCCAGGAAGACAAAAGTCAGAAGCACATGATTAGGAGATCATGATTATTTTAACCTTGGGAGTCTGATGCAAGAGCATACATCTCAGCAATTTCATTATGTTCTAGCTAACTTGGGGGTCTTGTGTTTTCAAGGAAGTTGGATTCATATGTATGTAATTATTAATGTTTTGAGTGATTAGAATAGAAATTAATTAGATATTGTGAGGATATTTGTAAATGCTTTCGAATGTAGGAGAACATTAGTGATGACGAGTGATGATGAGAGAGTTGGAAATCAATTATAAATCTTAGACTAGAAAGTGGTTTCATGATTCGTGGAACTAGAGAGGATTCATAGGGATTACTGGAGTTAAAAGTGGACTTAGAGGATATTCAGGATTTAGTTCAACAGATTAAGGATCTGAACTAGAATTGGTTAAACAAAACCTTTTGTATAAATGTAATCCTAAAGGCATATTAGTCAGGTAGAGAGTCAATCAGTCAGTCAGTCAGGAGTTAGAGAGTCAGTCATTTAGGCCTACAGGCAGGAAAGGAAAGGCCACTGATATTGAAAATCAGGCCGAGGAAGAAATTCTTGTGTAATGGTTGTTTATTAATACAGATAACTCGATTATGAGTTTGTGTGAAGTGTATTTGAATTAGAAGTTGTGTGTGAACTTGAGTAATTCTGCGTAATGTAGGTTGCAAGTGTGTAGAATCAAAGAAGTGCAGAGAGGAGTGTTATGGTTTTAGACACTGATAGTATTAGAGAAAGCCTTTTGACGTTACAACGAAGGTGAAGGAAGCATAAAGGCATGAGCGGAGATCGAGATCAGAACAAGTGAAGATCATGAGGAGAAGACAAATACACAGGCAGAAAGCCGAATGGGCGATTACACATTAAGAACCAAAAGAACATAACAGTATTCAAGAACCATTGGATCCATTAGATCAACGGACAATATTGTGTTGGGTCCCTATAATACTAGTGATTACCCCATTACTATTGTAGTTGTATCCCTTATTAATATTGTTGTGCCCCTATTGTCCCCATATTGTTATTATTGTGCCCCA